>PRKT01000979.1:113966-153707 GCA_003671525.1 Saccostrea glomerata
TAATCTTGAGGTACCTTCCTAATCTTTACTCTTGCTTTAAATATATAAAGTTATCAAAGTTTACCCAAAAATTTACATGAAAAATATATATTTAACATACCATTATATGTTTTTGTCCAAGTACTCCAAGTTGGAAGTTTTCCCTTTTCTCCCGCATTTCCTCAATTGTTGTCTGTTCCATTCTTTCCGGTCTTCTTTACTAGAGAGCTCGTGCAAGGGAGGCAATCCAATCGTTTTTCAACAGAGTTTTCCAACAATTCAATCTGATATTTTACTTAAGGTTTTAAGAGTCTACCCAATTTTATTTATTTAATATATTGAACAGAACATTCTCCTTTTACAGATATATATAGAAATTTTTAAAGCTGCACAGCATTTGCAAACCACTTAGCTCTTTATGGGATATAATTCTACCGGTAAAATCTTAATAAAAATAAGCACAAATTAAATTTTACTTATAAAATAGAGAAATATAGTTCAAAGCAATTTAATAACCCATATTATTAAATTATACCTAGAGTTTTGAGGTCAAATATATCAATTATAACAGGATAGGCTAGTTCACATATTTCTCTGATAAGTATAACAAAATACTCTGGTTGCCATGGAAACAAGAGGTCATATGCCCGGGTAGATAATTTTTTTTGAAAGACTAATCATATGCATCATGTTCACAAAATCTGAGCAAGAAATAAATTTTTCCACTTTCCATGATTATATAGGGTGAAGCTCAATGCTTATTGGCATGGCCTCTTAATATCTAGAAATATAATAAATTGATGTACTCACCTTCAGAAAAGTGTTTCTGGTTGTGCTGAGTTGAGTTTTCTTCTGCATTTTAGTACAGGGCAAATCCACAATGCAATCTTAATTATATCCCCTTTTACAGTTTTGGCCCATCCTTCAACATACATACGTATTAACATTAAATGAGAAAGTATATCTAAATGTATACACAAACTCGGCATGATAATTCCTCAAATAATTTCTGCCAGGCATGTAATCATGGTAATTAGAGTACCAGTTCGTTCGATAAGACCCGACCATAACAGCTATCATATTACGATATCTAACATGTCTAAAGCAGGAGGCGACATTTACAGGTTAAAACAATCAAAGATAAGGATAAAAGATAAATTAGTTACCTTATTTATTTTGAAGAGAAGGCCTGTCACTTCCAGTCAATCATTGTAAATCATTTGTGCTCCACGTGGGTTTGTTGACAATAATTTCACGCTGAATCGTCTATATGTTAGATTATTACGTGAATGTAGTAAACAATTGATAAAAAGAGTTACATATACCTCTTTTCTTCTATTTCATACAAGATTATTGAAAAGATAAGCTCCTCAGTAGCTACACTGTAAGAAATGTGTTTAGAATTCAAACACTTTTCTAAACACTTTTTTGTCACCTTCTTTTTTATATGTTTAATTCGTAAACATGTTTAGTTTCTAAACACGTATGAGAAAGTGTTTAGAATGGAAGCACATAAGTGTTTAGATTCTATACATGTTTAGAAATCTTACATGTTTAGGAATTAAACATATAAAAAAGAAGGTGACAAGAAAGTGCTTAGAAAAGTGTTTGGATTTGAAACACATATCTTAAATATGTGCTTAGTAATTAAACATATTTAGATTTAACATATTAAAACAAGTGTAACTACATAAAAAAATATAAACACTTGTAAAATTTAGCACAAAGAGCATATTATTTAACACACATACTATTATTGTCAAAATTTTCAAAATATTAACCGATATGTTATTCATCTTAAGGCTTCTGATTGTTAAGATATGTAGATACTTTAGAATTGTGGGATGTTCTTTTCACACAAATTAATTCTTTTGGTCTTTATAAATTCAATCAGCATGTCATACATTTTTATAACGCAGTGATGAGGAACAAATATAAAATAAGCTAGCAATTTTATATCAAAACTTCCTTTAATCTTTTTAATAATGCTTTATCAAAAATATTTCAATCAAAACTATAAAATATTTATTTTACATAATATTTTGTATATGATTAATTACAGTTTCAATCGGTTGCAGAGTGTTCCATATGTCAGTCATCAAAATGTCAAACTTGATTAACTTTCAACAGTCCTAAAGCAATACGTAGCACCACATGAAATAATATCCCATCAGTAACTGCCGAAAAGTAATTAATCCATTTCAAATGCACAAGGCTAATCACAAAATGATATTTTTAGGCACATGTATTCAAATCCGCCGAACGTTGTCGAATTAGGGATAACAAAATGCACCTCATAAAAAATACATTTCTTAGTGTTGATCATGGAACAACAATTAGCACTTGAAGATGACGCCATGCAGGTACTTTGATGCATGCATGCTTTGAGTTCGATCCCGACTACTCACATAACCTGTTGGAAAGAAAGTCAGATTTAAGTGAAAGTATCGTATGCTGCCCATTGAAGATGACATCAATTTTTCAAGTGCATTGAAATTATATTTATATCAAAATAGTTATTTTTAATGAAATTCAATATAAACTCCTCTCCTACAAGTCTATAAACGACCTCAAGGCACTGTTTACATTGGTCATCGTGGTTTAATAATGCAAATCGTAATAAAAAAGAAAACATACCTTTAATATATTGCAGTAAAAGATGCCTTTCAAATACTTTTCAATAATTCTTCATGGTTTTCCGTAGGGTTGTCAGTATTTCTCCTTGATACGTCCCTTAAGCCTTTTGTGATTTACTTTGTTTCGATGGCCGCTCAAATTAACGTTCAAATATTCGAGTATTTGTGTCATTTCCGGGAAGATAACTCTGCATCTTATAGCTGAACGTGTTTAATTTCTAATCACGTTTAGATATAAAACGTATTAAGACATAAGTGTTTAGTAGTTAAACACATTTCTATACATGTTTAGATCTAAACACGTCATGGAAGTGTTTAAACTCTAAACACAATTTTTACAGTGTATGTACCTGTCACTAGTTCTTAAACATAATTACCTATTTGAACTATTTTGTCCCTCGTAGTACCCCGTGCTAATCAAATGTTGAACCCCATTTGTTTATGTTTTAGACATACAGAGTTGTCATCGTTCTTCTCTCAAACTTGAAACGTATCAGCAATAACAAAGTAACTATTCGTTCTTTTATTAAGATATTATTTTTATTGGACTTTTTTACATTAATCAAAATAAATTGTTAAAATAAATTCGCCATAACACACGCTTTTTGATTTGATAATAACGATAAAGATTGGGAAGAGGTTTAAAATATGATTAAGCGGGTTGTATGCCCTTAGTTTAAGATACATCCGTTTGGAGTACCATGAAGCGGGGCAAACATCTTGAGAGGTCGAAAGATTAACAAAGCATGCAAAAGTAAAAGGCGGCTTCCACATAAAAATGAGTCAAACAATCCTTTAACCTAATGATTCTTGAAATGTATAACGTGCAGACTGGTACATGTATTAGGTAAATACTCTTTTATTACTTTCCTGGTTTTTATAATATAGTTAGAAGTGTTTTTTCGCTCTTTTTTGCGATTTTTACGGTAACTTTTATTGATGGGAAGGATGTTAATCTACCCTTGTTATACACTTCTGAATACACTTTTCTTTTAAATTGAATGATAAATAATTTTTTCTATGTATTTATACAAATTTATACAATTATCCCTATAGGAAAAGATTAATGTCTCGTTTTGTGATAAACACTGTTATTTATTTTCAAAGCAAGTGACCCATAGTGATCAATTGATGAGTTATATGGTAGAACCTGTTTTTTTATATAAACTAGGCAGTAAACAGAGAATATTCTAATATTCTTTTATTAAACATATCTGACAAAGTTTTAATCAAATAAGAAGTAAAGTAGCAGGAATCAAAATAGAAGAAAGCTACCTCCAAGTATATGTTTATAATAATGATCAGACAATGTTTGATTACCTTTGAATGTTTGTTCAGAAATATCACGTCTAAGTACAGTGTATTTTAAAACCCATTGACAGGGAATAAATAATCATGTGTTTTGTCAGTACCCATTGACAGGGAATAAATAAGCATGCGTTTTGTCAGTACCCATTGACAGGGAATAAATAAACATGCGTTTTGTCAGTACCAAGAACAAAACTGTTGTTTGCCTGAGGCCGTGGGCCGAAATCAGACAGTTTGGTTCCAGGGTAGACAAAACGCTTTTCGCACAAAAACTCAGTCAATAAATGTTTAATTTTACCGTTCAATATTTTTTTACATACATGTTTATTTTGTTCTGTCGCCCGTGATGTAAACAAGGAAGGCAAATCGGATAAAGCTCCACCAATGTTGACATGTGACTTAAGTAATCAAACATCTCATCTACCAGATCACTCAGTGGCTAAACAATGATGATTTTTTTTTATTCCCGCTCGGTAACACAAGAAATGCTACGTTTCTTTTCGTATAGATTTGTATAGAATTTTAAAAGGTTTGACAAAAGAAAATTCTTCTTTAAGTGACGAAAGAAAGTGCATGGAAACCAGTCTGTTTCAAAAGTTTTCATATTGAAGCCTGTTGACCGCAATTCTCTTTATTTAAGTACGCTCAATTTTGAATCCTTCTGCTTTATTGAGTCTTCAAGTGAAACCTATATTCCCTCCCTTGACTTGCATGGAAAGATTGTAATGTGAAAAAAGCAATTTTCCCTACCTTTTTCATTTTTGTTTTTGTTTTTATTATTATTACTGTGTATGTCGGTAGGAATTTCACTAAAATGGAATCATTAATAAAAAAAAATTATTGGGAAAGAACACGTTATTCATAAATACACAATAAATTTTTCGATAGTGTATTTACTCTGTTTCAAATTTAGTCAGATAAATAGATTCTCCGATTATATTTAATTTCAATCTATTTAAACTGACTTATTTACATGTATACCTTTAAAGAAATGTGCAATTCATTTAAATTTTAAAAAAGACAATTACTTTTTATTTAAAAAAAAATAAACAATCGGTTAGTGTAATTTAATATTACTTACATGTATCACAACATTGTGGGGACCTCCTGCGGGGGATGTTTTAAACATTTGACAGAAAAAAATTGGATCTTTATCATCTTCATCATTTTAAATATCACAGTAAAGGTCAAGATCTAGTCAAGAAGGTGCCTACAGATTTTTCAGATTTGAGAAACACTTTCTTTTAATGAGACTTTACAAATAAAGCTCGGTGAAATAAGGTGATTTAGGACATGGTTGTTTTCATAATCTAGATTTTAAAAACATTTTAAACTCTTATTATTAATGAAAAACGCAGAAAGACGGTAATAATTTTCTGAAGTTTTTTTTCCTATCTAAGTTAAAAGAAATGTAGTAACATTATAACGTTACTTTTTTTTAATTTTGCTTAACTTTTGTTCAAACTGATTTTAAATTGAATATATATATTGGGGTTACTTTTCATATGATTTCAAGTTGAGCGCATTGAAGAAGTTTTATTTTCTACATTATTTCTACTAAACTTAAACTCAGTTTGAGTCAATTATCATGTCATATTGGATCCAGCACCAAAAGGCACTCTAATTTACTAGATCTTGAGGTTAACCTTCTAATTCATGCAGAAATTCAAAATAGATAAATGAAAATGCACTAGATAGAAAGAGCTATAATAAAAATATCTACTGTATTAGACTAAAACTGATTTTTATTTGAATCAATAGGATGTAGATATAATACTTTAAATCTTAAACATCATACTTGTATCAAGAAGGTCAGTGATATATAAAGACATTGATAGACATGGACATAATACCGATGATTCTAAAATTGATTTCAAATGGAAGGTATTTTTCAAATTTAATTAATTTGCCTGATAGTATATTTGAGACCATTTCATGAATTCTAAGAATGTGTAGGAAATAATTAAAACAAACGAGAAAAAGTACTCACGCTGCACCTGAGCCATTTGAATGTGTGTAGTCTCTTCTGAATAATTACCAAATAACTAATAGATTAAATAACAATCGTCAGCTATTTCAGCAATATACCTTCATCACCTACGTACGGAGTTTATATGGCTTTGTTGTTTCGATATGCAATAGCATACTCTACGTTTGAACTATTTTTAAAACGAGGTAAATTATTGACAAACCAGTCGTTGAAACAAGAATATCAGCAGTCTCGTTTAAAATCATCATTTCGTAAATTCTATGGTCGATACCCTGACAGAAAATACAATTTATCATTGAGTCAAATGATGACTGAAGTTTTTAAACTGATTGTTAGTCCATTATTTATACACTGTATTGACCACGGGTTTTCCGTTATTTCCCTATCATGATAAGGTGCACACTCAGGTTGTGAACGGTCGACAAGAGATACTTTTTTCTCCACGACACCTGATCCCAACTCCGATGTTTTGGAGGTTTGTGTTTGCTCTGGTCCTGTTTTGTATTGTTTTCTGGGCTTTTGATCTTGATTACAGTTCGTTATCTCCATTTGTTTCATTTGCATTCTTTTAACTCCCTGCCTTGACAGCAATTGTGATTTGTATTTCTAAACCCAATGCATGCATTATTCTTTCGTAAAAGGTATATGTACAGTAAATGGAAGAGCCAACGTAATACTTTCTGGTCAATGTAAGCGTTATTTTTTAATTAACCTTGTGATGTTGCAGTTCCTCAGCGTTCAACAATTGTGCGTCAAAATAAATTGGATATCTTAATCTTTTGAAACTCTTTCTGTGTTTTGATGTTTTAATACTATAGATTTCCATTCATTTGTGTATTCATATGTTGAAGATACATTTGTTAAGAGTAAAAATAAAATAAAATAATACATTTTTATTGAATCAGAGAGGAAGAATTAAATGCAATTCCCTCTTAAGTCCAGTAAATTGGATTGATCTTGGTTTAACCGATATCGAATGCAAATCTGAAACCGTAAAAGTCGGATGGATTGCAAGACTAATATAATAAAATCTCCACACTTAGAATATTTTTTTATACCGTAGAAGCACAGATTTTCGTGGGGATAAATTTTGTTGATTTTTTTATCAAAAGTAGTTTCGTGGACATTTAATTTCGTTGTTTTAAGAGTAACCCTATTCAATATATAGTCATATAAAATTTCGTGTGGGATTAAATTTCGCTGATAATTGTTAACAACGAAATAAACGAAATTTAATCCCCCACGAATATTGCTTTTTCAGTAATGCATTAAATCTTATCGAATTAACTTTGAATACGTTTTACCTGACAATACAATGAATCAGAATGATTTCAACGTTTTAAATAAAATATCGATATTAACTGCATTTTTTTTAAATTGTTGACATCGCCAAGCAATACAATTGCACAACATATTTGATTTAGCAGTTTCATTACACACAATGGTAAACCATTACAATAACATAGTCTATTTAATAATCCGTACATAATCTATAGAAACACAAACAATTTACAATATCACATGTTCTTCGAATTTGAGGTTGTATTCACTGCAGGATCAATGCGTGTGCATTACTAATGTAGAGAGCTTTCCTGTCACCTCGCTGCTCGTATTTTACCCTCGAGACCATGTTACATATGTTTAAAATATATTCTCATTTAGAACGAAATTTGCAAAAACCTATTGTAAAACAGGGTAAAATACATAAGAAGGCTTGATTTTCTTACATACAAATATTTCGAAATTTTTTCACTCAAATGAAGAGTTAACACTTGCTGTTGGAAGACTGCAAATTGATACCAATGGTTGGCACTCAGACCCTTTGAGCAGTGAGGTTTTTTTCGTGTGCATACCTACTAAGATACAGGATCTCTGTTTATACAGTATCGCCCGAAGGACTGATCTATAGGGAGTTCAATCCAACGACATAATCATCAACGCATAATGATATAACATTTCCGAACATATATCTTTCTTTACAACCTCTCTTTTTTCTCTCTCTAAGGCTTAATGATCAACATTTCAAAATTAATTGTCAGGACTTTACTTTTCAGACAAATAGACAGACAGATAGACAAATAGGCAGGTAGACAGAAGAATAGAAGTATGTATAGACAAAAAATACACACCCTCTAATCATTAATTACAAGGGCTTAAATATAGAATGAGATGTAGTGTAGTGTATTGCATTGAATAGAGTCAAGGTACATTATAGAATTATGTTGATTTTTGTGATAAAAGATGAATTCTTAAAGAGGATAGCTAATATTTTAATTTAGATTTCACCAGGATCACAGCTATTTTGAAATAAATGAATATTTCCAATGATACATCTATGTGTAAAGACTTAATGGAATCCATTGGGCGTATATCCTTGCAATAGACCGATTTATTATAATAATTACAATATCCACGGATTATACGTATCTGCATTCAAATGATATTTATAACTGTGTCTCTTAATTAGGTAAAGTATAGAATCTATATGAATTAAATCATAGAAAAACATAGCATCAAAGTAAACTGCGTCTAAATATCTTTAAATGATATATCAATTCATTAAATATATATTTTGTAATCTGACAATGTTACTTGATATGCCTTTTAAGAGAGGTGAAATATAAATTAAACAACTCACCATCTTACTTTTAAATTTGTTTATCTTTTATTATAAAAGAAACGTCAATAATTCTATTAAGTACCTCAACTCTATTACAATACAACACAATACTATATCACATTGTATTTTAAGGTCCTGTAATTGATGATTAGAAGGAGTGTATTGTTAAAATATGCATCCTGTCTGCCTGTCTGTTTTTCTTTATCTCTGCCTGTATGTCAATTTGTCTGCAAAACCATAGCCTTGTCAATTAATATGATATTTTGGACATTTCGCCTAACAGAAAATAGAGAGAATAAGAAAAAATGAGAAAGAAGACCAGTGATTTCTTTATTTCTTGCTATTTACAGGGCATTTAAATGACAATAAATCATGTTAACGTAATCCTTGATGTATTTTAATACACTCGATGGTAAAAGAACACAAAAATCAAATCATTGTTTCAGTACGTTTAAACACTGTTTATTTTGTGTATCATAGCTAAAATTTCATGAAAAGATAAAGCTCTACCTACTATTTACACTTTTAACTGGGCAGGATGATGATCTTAACAGCTGCTTTAATAATATTGTGAGAGGAAAAATTATGTTTATTTAGTTTAGCTCAACTCTGTTTTTTTAAAATGGAAGTGTGAATGAGAAAACAATTTTAATATCGAAATGTGCATGTTAATCTTTCTTTAAAAATATATATAACAATTTTTGTTCTCAGTTATCAATTTGTAACTACAGAAATATTTGTCGTCTTTCATTTTCTTTCATTGTTGCAATTTTTTTTTAATTAATTGTCTTGGAAAAAGAAAAATAAATATTCGCCACATGCAGTTTCCAACAAAATATCACCACCAGATTTTAAACTATAATATGACATCTGTTTTCTTAATCTATTAAAATGAGGAAAAAATATTCTATCTACTTAATTCTCAATGTATATGACATTTCAGTAAATATGCTTTAAATATTAATATTTCATTTAATTTGTTCCAGGAAACAAACAAGAATCCCTACTTATGTAATTAGCTATGTTAATTTGATTAAACTAAAACCTTTTTTAAACAAATAAATGGTGTTGGGTATCATCTCTATTACAATACATGTACTTTTGTGTTATAAATATATTGATACATATGTAATTTTGTTCTACGTGGTTGATATAAATTTTTGTATTAAATAAAGAAATCATATCAATCCATAAATGGTAGAGATCCGTCCTCCACTAAATGTGACCTTTCAGTAGATTCTCAGTTCACTGAATGGCCGAGTTTAATCCTGTTAAATTTTTTAGTCAACCTCAGCAGATGAATGCAGAATTGATTCAGTATATATTAATTTTTCTATCAATACATACATGTATTTAGATAGACCACCAGCGTAAAACAGAAATAATAAGGGAAAGTAGAGCTCCCTTTGTACATTTCAACTGTTTCGTTTTACAATCAATGGCTTTTAGTCCACCACCACGAAGAATGGGCTCTTCTATCAACTCCCTGAAATATAAATCATGAGAATACAAATTAAAACAAATAAAGAAATCGATCTTTTCAATTGTCTATAAATTACATTTATTTATTAATTGTGACAGGGTAGATTAAATCCAGACTTACCTTTACATGTAATTCTTTAATTATAGCTCTTGTATACATAAAAATACTTCAATCGAAAGGCTGCTACGTTTAAAAAAAGCCTGTTAAAAGTACATACCATGTACCAGTAATGCAGCAGGTCGTCACGAACAATCTGATGCTTTTCATGATTCTTCTTTATAAAATTCGGGCAAACTCGCTTATTCGTTTTTAGCTCGGCGACTGTTCTTTCTGATAAGAAACAATCCTCATCTTCTTCAGTGATATTTATATCTCTACACGGATACCCCACTTCATAGAGAACTTGGTGATGGAAAGTTGAGGTAACCTCCCGAAGCAGGCGTTCAATTTGAATTCTGATCTTCTTGGTATCTGCGCTTGTTAGATTGATTTCATAATCTGGAGTAAATGCTTGCAATTGAATGGAAGTTTTATTAACAGCAATAGCAATGTTAATGTCACCCCCCTTTTCCTTGTAAAAAGCAATGTTTTTACAGAGCAGATCCTCACTTAATAATTCCCACTTCGAAAAACAAATAGCGACAAGTCTAAAGAAAAAGAAATGCGGAATAAATGTTTTAAAAGAAAAGACCAAAATCGGGGTCTTATTCCCATTGTTGTATAAGTCAAAGCCTTTCGTTGTGAAGTCAGTTTTATTGATACTTGGGATGTAGTACAGAGATTCCTGTCTATTCTCTAACAATTCCACGTCTTTCACCTCAACTTCTTCATGTTCTTGGGTTTTCATTTTTGCAAGAATACCAAGTTTCTCCATGTATGGAATTATTTTATCCTTCTCGAGAACATATGATTCCTTTTCGTTTTCCCTCCATACCCTGACCAGTGTTGAATCTGAAATCATCCCATTCTTCATAAAAATGTCCCACTCTTTAACCCTGCTGCAAGCTGAGCGTGCGTGAGTAGGATCAGTTATGATATTTTTAAAAGCGTCTACAAACCAACCAACGTCTAATATTATGTTGTGTTTCAAACCCTCTTCCAAGAAATATATAATCTGGCCCACCTCTGAAAAGTATCTGAGCATATCGTCCAACTCATTATCTTTCAGGATATTTAATTCTTTCTCAAATCGTAGGCTATATCTGCTGATAATTCTCTTTGCTTTGTGTACTTGTACAAATCGCTCAAACGTGTACCATATGTTTGGAATTTTTTCACCCCAATGTGGCAGACTTTTTGCTGTACGAACAATACATTTTCTGACTTGTTCTATTGCTTTTTCCTGGTGTTCATTCAATTCCCCCAGTGGACATTCAATCTCGTAGTAACGTGCAGGTGAAATATGATCATTCACTGTATGTTCACGAGGTAAGCATCTCTCTAGTTCGTCATAGAATGAAGTTTGGCTGGACTCTGTTTCTTTCCGCT
Organism: Saccostrea glomerata; assembly: GCA_003671525.1. Taxonomy (NCBI): domain Eukaryota; kingdom Metazoa; phylum Mollusca; class Bivalvia; order Ostreida; family Ostreidae; genus Saccostrea; species Saccostrea glomerata. The sequence goes on from PRKT01000979.1 coordinate 125,471, forward strand.
GCTGTAGAAGACATAGATCATCAAATTAATATAAACGATAAACGAATTGTGTGTCATTTATTAATATTTACAATTGCAAATGTTTTCCTTTATATAACACTACTGAAAGCAATGCGTATCTATAACAGTTACTGTATCAATACAGGTAGGGGGTCAAAGATGTGCGTATGGATAAACGTTCGACGTAATTTCTAAGCGACGTCATTAAGGGTCGACGCGCGTTCAGTGGATTAGTACATGCCGTTGGGTTTAAAAAATAAGGCAATTCACACGTTTAAAGTCACAATCAGGCAAATATAAAGTATGAATAAGTCAAAAATGTAAATATAAGTAACAAGGTACCATTTTAACACATCTATTGGGCTATAAATACGGGTTGGTACGAGATTAAATTCATCATAAAGCCCTTCGGGATTTATAGAATTTAATCTCGTGACCAACCCGTATTTATATTCCGATAGATGTTTAAAAATGATACCTTATTTCTTAATCAAATAACAAAGCTTAGCTAGTTAGATGATAAAAATACATGAAGAATTTTGAAATTTGGTATATTCCCCAAAATTAAACCAAAATTTACTTAAAGTTTTTAATTATGTTTGTTTTAATATGATTTTTAACATGGTACAGATAGATTATTATAAAGCTATAAACAATTGTATTATCAATGAGTAATTTTTTGAATTTTGGATTACATTACATCAACTGATATACACCTTTCACTGATATTCTTCTGATGTAACCTTTCTGACTATTTTTCTTCCATGAGTTTTGTATATACTTCTCTGCTTGTGAATTTTCAATTCAATACCATTGTATATAAATTTCAAAATCCTGATACAAGAAAAGAGTTTTCTTAAAGGAAAAAAAAACTATTTAAATGTGATAGAGCAAAAACGGCAAAATATTGACGTAAGACGAAAAAAAAAACCGATCCGCCATGAAAGGTGTTTACCTTTACACAGTCATGGTGAGAGGCAATCAGGATAACAGGGTTGGCCTTGGTTTCATCACGTCGACTTTCTTCAGACTTCCCATCCTCACAGTAGGTCTTAATGGATTGCAGCCAAAACACAAAATAGTCTTGAAAAAAAATGTATTGTCAAGTGTTTATGTAAAATTCTGTTAAATGTAAACAGTGAGTCCTAGTTATCTGAGTAATCTTAAAATGCCATAGAAGCCATAGTACTGTTATATATAGACAACACTTTTAATAACAGTTTTTCTATATCTGTGCGGAAAAAAACCTGTTTCATCAAGAGTATTACCTGCAAATGTCCAGTTATGAAATAAAGATCCTATGGGGTTGTGTCTGTCATTGTCGTATGATGAAGCTTTCTCCTTCAGATCTTTAGACATGTCAACCACCACGAGATAAAAGGCTCTTCTGGAGAGGTAAATCTGGTGACACGCGTAATACGCTACTTGTCCACCGAAATCCGTCATACTTATAAGATGTCTGCCATTTTTGTTGTAAGAAGTCTTGTGAAAGATTGTTTCATTTTTATCAAAATCTGAAAGAATGTAAGAAAAGTTTTGCAGATGAAAATACATTGCTATTCATAAAATAAAATCATACATGATTAAAAATACAGATTCTTAGTGAAGTTTTCACATGACACATTTTTTAACATCTTAACAGAATGATCCGTTTTGAAAACAATCGAAATTCTATTAAAAAGAATTCTAGATTTAGTGAAAATTCGCCATCTATAACAATATCAGCTTAATATATTTAAAAATAAATCACCTAATAAAGTGTCGTCTTTAATTTTGAACAAATCCTCGTGGATATCAAGACCGACGGTTGTCTCAGTTGGTTGCTTGTTTTCTTCTTTGTTTTCCCTTTGAAGTCTTCTAAGAAGAGTCGTTTTTCCTGCGCCTGCGCATCCCACTATCATACCTCTTGCTCGGCACATGTTTACACTGCCTCGACTTGAAATTTTGACGAACCTTTTTCTTGCATTTATGTCCCAATCCAGTACTTCTCTGGGTATTTTCACTAAACATAACATGAGTCTAAATATAATTATCCTCTAAACTGACATATACATGTATCAACATATTTCGTTAGGGGGTTGCAAGTTTACTCTGAAGCGGGAGGGACTGGCTTATTTTTTCTGAGTCAGATAGAGGACACAATATCTATTCTCATCTTTATTAAAACAAAAATCTGACAAGCTTTTACTGCCAGTCGAGCATTTTCGAGTACGGGTTATTTTTTTCCCTTTGTAAGAATCAAATACTCTTCCCCATTACGTCGTTTGTCCTTCGCTGAACGTAGGATATATTAATTTCGAACTGGCGGTCCGTCAGTTTATAGCTCTGTCTTTCTGTAAGGCTTTAGTTTTTGCACCATATATATCGAGAAACCTTTAAGCTTTAGCAATTACATTTTACACAATAATTAACTCTCAATGGCAAAGGGAAGACCCCTTTTGATTATGAAGTTAGAAGTTCCTAAGGTCTTATGTTATAATTCATAGAAATTCTGTCTGTTTTAAGGTCAAGCCCTAGTAAATGAAAAATACATACAAATTTTTTACATTTGAGAAATTGATTCATTTAATGATGCTTTATAACTTTATCTTGACCAAATAAGGTATTTCGGTCATAATTTGTAGGTACATACAGATGAAAAACCAAATTTTAAACAGTCATTTTAAATGAAAAATTAAGAAAACCTGCCATGAAACTACAAAGGAAATATATCCAGATTGCCTACAAACTACAAAGGAAATGTATCCATATAGCCTACAATCTACAACTAAAATATATACAGATTGCCTTCAATCTACAAAGGAAATATTTTTTTATACCACAACTCTCTGTTGCCTATCGAAGACCATATATGAATTTGTAGTCAAAATGTCAAGGTCGTAAATGATGAAAAGTCTTTTTGTTTTAGCACTTTTCCGCACGTTTCCGCACGATATCTCGAGAAGGGTTTGAGTTAGTTGAGTGACATGTTATACCAAAACTCTCTTTGGCCTATGAAAGAGCCCTATATGATTTTGAGGTAAATAGGTGAAGGTCGTAAATTGATGGTTTGTGTTTGAGTAAAACTTTCAAATCCTGGCGACATCTTAAGCAGCTTAAGATTTTTTTTTATAGGTTTTACCAAAATCTGGATCGCTTTGTCCCACCTGCACGTATTAAGAACCATTCTCTGTAATGATTTGAAATTTTATAAAGGGGCTGTGGCACGCATAGTCTCAAAATTTCTCCAAACTCTCTATGATAAAAGTCAGTGATACCCTAAACTGAAATCAGGCAAAAATTGCAACATGTCTTAAAGTTCAAAAAATGGCTTTTTTTAAACACGTTTAGAGCCCCATAGTTAACATTTGCGGCAAAACAAACAATTGGCAATTACGGTTTCCAAAAGTTGAAGGTCAGACGTTTCAAATGCATGATAAACATGTTTAGTAAATCAACTATTACATACGTTACTATGGTAACAAAGTATTTAAAAGAAAAAAAAATGATCATTGAAATTTATCAAGTCATACACGTAAAAACAAAAAGGAATTATAGGATGAAATGTGACCAAATAATAGAAAAAAGAACCTTGAAACATAAACCAAGAACAAAATATGATATTTCACTTTGGTTGGCTATGGTTGCCAAGGTTTTAAAGGTACTTGGTCACAGATTTGAAGTTAATATTTTCTCATTTTTTCTGTATAATATCACGAATTGTATATTTTGATAGTATTTCACACAAAAATTAATTAAAAATCTTATTTCATTTAAAAGTTATTAAAACTTTAAATTTTTTGGCGGGTTTGATTGACACAACCTTGCACTTTCACAAAATTTAACTTTATTCTTAATCCTTAGGAAAAGTGGCAATTTTGATGTGTTTTAATGAGAAATATTAAAACTTCTATCAAGAAAAATAATTTTATTCAGAGTAGAAATGTTAGAAAGCAAAACACCTTCACAAGTATCGTAATTCCTAACTAACAGATGCGTACAGAGTTTAGCAAATCGAGCACACTCGTGTTATGTACACAGTTTTTGTAAACAGGGCTAGAGTTCTGTTATTGTTTATATTTAGAAATCACCGGGTGCGTTCAATCGTCACAGTCTGCTTACCACAACTGCACGGACTGACAATATATTTTGTGTTTGTTTTGCTTTCGAACGTGTCTACTCTGAATTTTCTGGATTATAGTATTAATATTTTTCATTTATACAAAACGAGATTGCCACTTTTCCTAAGGATTAAGAATAAAATTAAATTTGCGCCACTTTTCCTAAGGATTAAGAGTAAAATTAAATTTGTGAGAATGCAAGGATATGTCAATCAAACCCGCCGAAAAATTTGAAATTTCAATATCTTTTAAACGAAATAAGATTTTTAATTAATTTTTGTGTGAAATGTTATTAAAATATATAAGTCGTAATATTATAGAGAAAATAATAACTTCAAATCTGTGTCCAAGTACCTTTAATACCAAAGAGAGCCTTCAAAGTAACACTGTATTTTTTAATCTGATCCTATCTTTTTATAAAAGCACATTTCCCTATAACTACTGATCAAGTTTTAAAGATGTTGGTGTGCTCCTAGTTTTCCCTTTTGAAAAAAATCAGATTAGATTCTTTAAATAGAGCGTTGCCATGGAAATAAGCAGAAAACGTATGCTTAAAAACCTGAAAAATATTTTCTTTCCTTGGATACGTACAATTAAATGTAGATTGCCTTAACTTTTATGATTGATATTTATTTACAGCAAACTTGACTTTTAATTTTGACCATCATCCTATCTCTAAGTGGATGCAAGAAGGTGCCACACAGGGTTTAATATTGAAATAAAGTTCACAAAATTGAACATATTCACTTCTTGGTAACCATAGCAACAGTGTTGTTTTCTTCATCATTTTTTTTAATATATAATGTTCAACTTCAGCTCTAACAGATAAGTACTGTTCAAGCTGAGTCCTTTAATTTTTTTCTTGATTATATGGCAATTTGATTCTTAATGCAGCGAAAAATAATTCACTTTTAAGCACTGGTACTTTGTTTCCATGGTGACACTGCAAAGTAGCAATTACACCCAATTTTTCTTATGGTTTTGGTGATGCAAAGTCCTAAGGATGCATATTTGCCAGTCTTGAATTTTCATTTTTTTTCCTCAAGAAAGTAGCATTTACCCAATCATAGTTACTGGTTTTGCATGGTTACACTGTGTTACCATGGCAACCATAAAAGATATTTATGGAATAATATTGCTTATAATAATATACTTAAGGTCAAACATTTTCATTGTTTTTCTTAAGTCGTTGATTGAGTTTGAGCATGTAACACCTACCATTAGTGAATACGGGGCGTTTTTCAGCATATTTCAGCATTTTAAATGTATTCTAAATGTACCCTTGCTTACCACTTAATTAGAGATATGTTCTAAACAGTTTCTTTACAGTATAAGTGACATCAAGGTGTCATGTTTTTGTGAGAATGGTTGGTTTGCTTTTTCTAATATTTATTAAACCACAGTCAAGATTTAAAGTGGTTGAAAATCTCGATTTTTCAAACTTTTCCGGCTGTTGCCATAGCAACCGAGACACTTAGCAACGAAATTTTGTATGATATTTGTTTCTGGTGTCAAGTACTAAGCATAGACGAAGTTTCATCAAAATCGGTGACCATGCGTGGCAATGAAGTTCAAGTGGTTAAAGAGAATGGCTATTAAAGTGACCCCCCCCCCCCCCCTTGGGTCAGCACATCTTTTCTTCCTTCAGCAGGGAACACAGATTCTCTGAATTAGCTTTTTACAACTGATTCCTTATCTCTAAATGATTGTGTAAAATATCCATCTTTAAATAAAATAAATTCTTTTTCTTCTTCATTCAATATGAAAAATAAAAATAAGGAACAAAATTGCAAAATTAGACATTCTGTTTTTCAAATTATTAACATAAAAATATTCACCTCTTTGTCTATGGACTAGGTTGGAGAAATGGACCCCATTTCCAAAATAACTTGTTTATAAGATACAGACCAACTTTTAATTCTTGTTATAATAAAAAAAATGATTTAAGTTTTAACAAACAGGGGTTACAATTAAAATTATTTTGAATCATTAAGAACAGATGAAACAAACAAACTTTTGTCAAAGAATTTGAAAATAACAACTTGGGTCATGTTTAAATAAATAAATAAATAAAACGAATAACTTTCACCGCGTAGTTTTTAATTTTTTTACTCAAATTTCGACAAAAATGGAATTTAAAGTGAAAAATATTTGTAACTAGTAGATTGATAAGGATGACCTTGAACATCACAGAAGGTTTACAATTTCTTTATATTCTAGATACAGTGAAACCTGTCTAATCCGACATGCACTGGGAGACTAATTTTGTGTCGGAATAGACAGGGTGTCGGATTGTACAGTGTTAAAAACAAGGAAAATACTAAAATGGGAAAGAAATTTGCCGTCGGAATTCACAGTGTGTCGGATTATTCAGGTGTCGGATTAGACAGTTTTCACTGTATTTATTATTTGCTTCATTTACAATGAAATTATAGGCCAACAAATATATATCAATCCAGGCATCAATTTTTTGTTTGTTCCATCTGTCCTTAAGTGTATTTGTCAAACATTCACATTTGATTAATGATACAAGATTTAATACTTTTGATTTAGCTTTTTTAAAAGATTGTGCCAATGAAAAACAGATGACAAAATAATGTATTTTTATACACAAATTAAGAAAATGAAGGAGTAAATACAGAGGATAATATTAAAAAATGATGAATATTTGCTGTCAAATTTGACAATTTTTCTATTACTGTAACAGAGTTAATACTTGCAACGTTCACTGATCCTGTCATTAATCTTCTTGTCAGACACGGTACAGTGTGTGATGATGTCCAGCTGTAGACTGTCTATGAAGAGGTCGTACATCTTTTCCGGTCTGTCCGGTACATACAGACATCTCTCTCCCTCACTCCTCTTATAATCCCAGAGTCTGCAGTATTCATATACCACGTCACGTGACGCCGTGCTCAGGAAAAACTCCAGATCACTGTCCTCCACCAGACACTCCGTAACAAAGGCGTACATGACGTCATGTCGGATGTCGTCTGATATAAACGTTATCACACCGTCACGTGTTTCTGTGATTCCATCAGGAAGGTCTACGAAGCCGTCGTCAGTATTATCAAAGAAATACCTCTGTCTGATTTTGTTTTTTATGATTTTGTGTGATTGTTCAATGAAACTAATCCGATATTTCTCAGACATAAGTAAACAATACAGTTGACATCTGACTTCTGGCGGATTCCTATGGATTTTACCTGAAATGACAAATAAATAAAGAAATTATAAATCACCATACAAATAAATTAATTAAATAAATATAATGAATAAACTATTAATATTCAGTCTAACTACTTCAATCCTTTCCTTTACAAAGCAGGTACCTGTATTCCAGGCCCGGACCCGGAATTTTTTTTTTGCACGGGGAAGGGGGTCCACCCCAGTCCAAAAAAAAAATCCAAAATCCAACCAAGAAACTTCTTGACAAGCAAAAAAAGGGAATCACACAGAAGGGGGGAGTCAATAACTTCAAATGCTTCAAACAGTTGACTTTTCACATCAATTTAACACAAATTTGCGTTAACCGGGGGGGGTTGCTTTTTTCGAAGGGGGTCCAAGGTAACTTTTTTTTAAATTAGTATATAAATTTAATAACCTTGCAAATTCCAGGGAGTCCTTCAACCCCCTGTAGATCCGCACATGTATTCAATTCTACTATTTTAGGACGACGACCCCTCTCATTTTTTTTTAAAATTTCAATTTGAATCACCACTGATTTAGTGTGGTTAAAAAGATAAGAATATTTATTATTAATTTAGATTTATTATTAATTTAAATATAATCCTGAAAAGCGAATGCAAATCTTAAAAAAAAAATGATTTTTAATAATACCTATAAATTGACGTTTTTCTTTCGTCGCCAGAGAGGCACAGTGGTTCGATCGTCTGCTTAAGAGTCCTGGAGTAGGGGGATAAAATTTTTGGAGAAAAATATTAATATAAAAATATGAACGGGCAAACAATTAGTAACAGTATTATTACTCTATTGAATGGTATATTTTAAGGTGGAATATATATAACCAAAATTTAGCGGAGGTGTATTCTCCCTACATTTCTTTCTTTTTTATTCAGATATGTATAAAGCAGAATGATGTAGAGTACGAAAAATGAAGAAGAAATAAAAAGAAACAAATTATAATTAAGTGCTGGGGATCTTATAGACTTGTTGAGTAGGACGTGCAGAAACTGCAGGAAAAGGAAGGGGGATATCGTTAAATTTCATAATCTTAAATTTGAAGAGGTTTTAAAAAGAGCTGTACCCCCCCCCCCCCCCCCCCTCCTAAAAAGCTTAAGTCTACGGAAGTTTTTTTTTAATTCACTGTTACATTTTTTTCTTTTTAGCTTCTAAAGGAATTTTTGTATTTTTGTGCCCAAGAAATTCAATAATGTTAACCTCATAAACAGCACATCCCCGTCTTGGTCAATGGAAAAATGCAATGCATGTACTTAAATCAATAGATTCGGCTATTTTATTAACATCTCTTACCTGGACTCCAAAAAAGTAATTATGCAAGACATAAATCGATACAAAAATATTCACAACGACCCATATATCGGTTATTTTTCTTATGTATGTCAACATCACAACTTGAATTTTAATATCCGCCATGTTTACTGACCTTGATAGATTTCATTTTGGGACAGCCAATGAGATTTTAGAATCTATAGGAGCGGATCTTTTAGGAATTCCCTTACCTTAAGAATACATGTCGCTGTTTGCGTAAAAAAAACACTTGAAATTGTTTTATTTAGGTTTAATTTCCAACGGAAGACCTTCTACTGATTCTGTTGGTAAAGATTATTAGGGTCTTCCGTCTCCAACGAAAGACCCTTCTATTATTCTATTGTTTCTTTTTCACTTTTATTAGGGTCTTCCGTCTCCAACGGAAGACCCTCCTATTATCTTATTGTTTCTTTTTCACTATTATTATTATTTTTCTCCGTCCAAATTTTGTGCAGACGATTTCTCAAAGATGCTGTGACGGGCTGGTATGATATTTACAGGAATGATGTATCATGATTTAAACTTGACACATTTTCATTAAGTTTTGGAAATTCACTTCCGGTCCGAAGTAATCGCCCTTTAATCAAATTTTAGCTACCATTTTGTCTGCACAAAAACTCAAAAACGACAAAAGCAAGAGTGCTGAAATTTTCAGTGATAGTAGAGGACATGTTGTAGTTGTGCACCCTGGTTTTCAAATTTTCCAGAAAAGCCTATTATGGAAGCTCGGTTGGGGTCGAAATGTAGGACACAAATAATGAGTGATTTTTCAGGACATTTTGCGTAATATCTTCTAAAGTATAAATATTTTGTTAAGACAAAGTGTAAAATATTTGTGCACAATGTTAAGATATTTCATATGATATCAAAAAAAAAAATGCTGACTCATCACATTAAGGACCAAAAAGGGACCAGAAGTATTCAATCAATAACTCTTTATCAGTTAATATTTTGTTATATATTACTGAAGCAAAAATGTTTATCTTAACAATTCAAAACTAAATATTATAATTTTAATATCGTATGGTACATAATTAGGGGCCACAAGGGGCCAGAATGCTAAAACTTTGACGCTTTATATCTTGAAAGTGAGAAATATTTCGATAAGTAATATTGATCAAAAGATGTTCAAAATGATGTTATGAACAATATGCAACCTTTTTTTTCGCTAAACGTCCCCATTAAGGAGTTGAAGGGTTGGCCCCTAAATATTTCTTTTGCTAATAAATCGAAAATAAAAAAAACAATCTCTGAATTGTTGTTGAACAAAAAATGTTCAAAATCCTAAGAGCTTTAAGGTAAAATCTAGAAAAGGGGTTTGGCACTCAAATTAGGGGCTGGGAGGGGTCAAAAGTCTTCAATCGATAACTCTTTATCAGTTTATATTTTGTTATACATTACTGAGGCAAATGTGTTTATCTCAACAATCTACACTTATATATTATAATTTTTATGTCGTATGGTACATAATTAGGGGCCACAAGGGGCCAGAATGCTAATTTTTTTTGGCTTTATATCTCGAAAGTGAAAAATATTTGATAAGTAATATTGAACAAAAGATGTTCAAAATCATTTTCTGAACAATATGCAACCTTTCATTTTTCGCTTAACATCCCCATTAAGGAGTTAAAGGGTTGGCCCCTAAATATTTGTTTTGCAAATTATTCGAAAACGAAAAGGATCTCGGAATAGTTGTTGAACAAAAAATGTTCAAAAGCATGAGATCTTTAAGATGATTTTAAGAAAAAAGGGCTGGCCCCTTATATTAAGGGGCAAGAGGGGCCAGAATTCAAATTTATGAGCATTGAACGTTCAATATTTTTCTTTAAATATAGCGGTAGCAAAATCGCTTTTCATAACAATAATATCATTGTAAAAACAAGAGGCCCAGGGGCCACAGCGCTCACCTGAGCACATCAGGCTTGAATTTACCCCCCCCCCCCCTTCCAGGCGTTCATCATTTGAACAAACTAGAATCTACACTACCTGAGGATGATTCAATATACATACCCCAGGTATCACAAATCATAGCTTTGAAGTACTTGAAAAGAAGATCTTAAAAGGTTTCCCAATATTTCCCTATGTAAAACTTGGGTCGGCCATTTTGGCCCCACAATATCTTAAGGGCAGGGGGTCATGATTTGCAAAAAACTTGAATCTACACTACCTGAGGATGATTCCACATAAATTTCATCTTTCTTGGCCCAGTGGTTATTAAGAAGGATTTTTAAAGATATTTCCTATATATTCCTATGTAAAACTTCGATCGGCCATTTTTGCCCCATCCTTGCCCCGGGGGTCATGATTTGAACAAACTTGAATCTACACTACCTAAGGATGACCCCACATGAGTTTCATCTTTCCTGGCCCAGTGGTTCTGGAGTAGAAGATTTTTAAAGATTTTTCCTATATATTCCTATGTTAAACTTGGGTCGACCATTTTGGCCCCATCCTTGCACTGGGGTCATGATTTGAACAAACTTGAATCTACACTACCTGGGGATGATTCCACATGAGTTTCGTCTTTCCTGGCCCAGAGGTTCTGGAGTAGAAGATTTTTTAAAAGATTTTTCCTATATATTCCTATGTAAAACTTGGGTCGACCATTTTGGCCCCACCCTTGCCCCAGGGGTCATGATTTGAACAAACTTGAATTAACACTACCTGAGGATGCTTCCACAAGAGTTTCATCTTTCCTGTCCAAGTGGTTCTTGAGAAGAAGATTTTTAAAGATTTTTCTTATATATTCCTATCTTAAACTAGGGTCGGCCATTTTGGCCCCACCCTTGCCCCGGGGGTCATGATTTGAACAAACTTGAATCTACACTACCTGAGGATGATTCCACATGAGTTTCATCTTTCCTGGCCCAGTGGTTCTGGAGAAGAAGATTTCTAAAGATTTTTCCTATATATTCCTATGTTGAACTTGGGTCGACCATTTTGGCCCATTCCTTGCACCGGGGGTCATGATTTGAACAAACTTGAATTTACACTACCTGAGGATGATTCCACATGAGTTTCATCTTTCCTGGCCCAGTGGTTCTGGAGAAGAAAATTTTTAAAGATTTTTCCTATATATTCCTATGTTAAAATTGGGTCGACCATTTTGGCCCATTCCTTGCACCGGGGGTCATGATTTGAACAAACTTGAATCTACACTACCTGAGGATGATTCCACATGAGTTGAATCTAAACTACCTGAGAATGCTTCCACATGAGTTTCATATTTCCTGGCCCAGCGGTTCTGGAGAAGAAGATATTTTAAAAATGCAATGAATTTTTAACAAATTCATGATTATCTCCCCTTGGAAAAGGGCGTGACCCTTCATTTGAACAAACCTGAATTCCCTTAACCCAAGGATAATTTGTGACAAGTTTGGTTGAAATTGGCCCAGTGGTTCTTGAGAAGAAGATGAAAATGTGAAAAGTTTACAACGACAACGACGACGACGACAACAACAACGACAGACAACAGACAAATTTTGATCAGAAAAGCTCACTTGAGCCTTCGGCTCAGGTGAACTAAAAAGTCTCAATCAAAATCTTATCTCATCTCATCAAGAATCGGACGGAAGACCCACTCGTTGCTCGCAACGAGACCCCACCATTTTTTTTAATTATTTTTTTCTATCGATATTTTGTGCAGATGATTTCTCATAGATGCTTGGACGGACTTATATGAAATTTTTATGGATAATGTATCATTATCTGAAGTTAATATGTTTTTTTTATTTTTCGAAATTCACTTCGGGTCGGGAATTATCGCCCTTTAATCGCATTTTTAGTGACCATTTTGTCCGGATAAAAACTCCAAAATGGGAAAAGGTAGCGTAACGAATTTTTAGCGAATATAGTCGACACATTGTAGTTGTGTACCTATATTTTCAAATCTTCCTGAAGTGTCAAGTATGGAAGCTCGGTAGGGTGTCGAAATTTAGGACACGAATCACGAGTGTTTTTTCGAGACATTTTGAATCATATCTTTTAAAGTATAATTAATTTATGAAAACATACTGAACAACATTTGTGCAGATTTACAAGATCTTTAGTATGATACCAAGAAAAAAGCGCTGACTCATCACAGTAGAGACGAAAAGGGGCCAAAAGTTTTTAATCGATAACTCTTAATTAGTTAATATTTTGTTATACGTTACTGAAGCAAAAATGTTTATCTCTACAATCTATAACTGTATATTATGATTTTTATGTCGTATGGTATATAATTAGGGGCCACAAGGGGCTAAAATGCTACATCTTTGACGCTTTATATCTCGAATGTGAGAAATATTTTGATAAGTATAATTGAACAAAAGATGTTTAAAATAATGTTCTTAACAATATGCAACCATCCATTTTTCGCTAAACTTCCCCAATAGGGAGTTGAAAGGTTGGCCCCTAAATATTTCTTTTTCAAATAACTCGAAAACGAAAAAGAATCTCTGAATAGTTGTTGAACAAAAAGTGTTCAAAATCCTCAGAGGTTTAATATAAAATCCAGAAAAAGGGGCTGGGCACTCGAATTAAGGGCCAAGAGGGGCCAAAAGTCTTCAATTAATAACTCTTTAGCAGTCAATATTTTGTTATACATTACAGAGGCAAAAATGTTTATCTTAAAAATCTACAGCTATATATTACAATTTGAATGTCGTATGATACACAATAAGGGGCCAAAAGGGACCAGAATGCTAAATATCTGACGCTTTATATCTCAAAAGTGGAAAATATTTTGAAAAGTAATATTGAACAAAACAGGTTCAAAATAATTTTCTCAACAATATGCCACCATTCATTTTTTGCTAAACGTCCCCATTAAGGAGTTGAAGGGTTGGCCCCTAAATATTTCTCTTACAAATAACTCGAAAACGAAAGAGAATCTCTGAATAGTTGTTGAGCAAAAAGTGTTCAAAATCATGAAAGGTTTAAAATAGAATCAGAAAAAAGGGCTGGACACTCTAACTAAGGGCCAAGAGGGGCCAACAGTCGTCAATTGATAACTCTTTAGCAGCCAATATTAATTTTGTTATACATTACTGAAGCAAACCTGTTTATCGCAAAAATCGACAACTATATATTACGATTCGAATGTCGTATGTTAGATAATTTGGGGCCGAAAGGGGCCAGAATGCTAAATCTTTGACGCTTTATATCTCGAGAGTGGGAAATATTTTGATAAATAATATTGAACAAAAGATGTTCAAACTAATGTTCTGAACAATATGCTACCATTCATTTTTTGCTAGACGTCCACATTAAGGATTTGAAGGGTTGGCCCCTAAATATTTCTTATGCAAATGACTCGAAAAGGAAAATGCATTTCTGAATAGTTGTTAAAGAACAATTAATCAAAATCCTGAGAACTTAAAGATGATATGAAGAAAAAGGGACTGATCCCTAATGCTAGGGGTCTTGAGGGGCCAAACGTCTAATTTTTAAGTCTTTAATGATCAATGTCTCAATCAAAATCTTATCTTATCAAGAATCGGACGGAAGACCCACACGTTGCTCGCAACGAGATCGTATCTAGTTCACTTTTATTATTAGGGTCTTCCGTCTCCAACGGAAGACCCTTCTATTATTCTATTGTTTCTTTTTCACTTTTATTATTCTTCCTTCTTTTCTTACAATTTTTGTGCAGACGATTTCTCGGAGATGGCTTGATCGATTTACTTGAAATTTTCAGGAAAGATGTGTCTTCATCTAAAACTGATTCTTTTTCTCATTTTTTTGAAATTCACTTCCGGTCGGGAGTTATCGCCCTTTAATCGAAATTTAGAGGGCTTTCTTGTCTGCCGCAGAACTCAAGAACGGTTTAAGCTAGAGCGCTGAATTTTTTACCAAAGATAGAGGACATGTTGCCATTGTGCACCTGGGTCAAGATATTTTCCGGAAGTGCCTAGTATGGAAGCTCAGTAGGGGTAAAAATTTTGGACACAAATCATGAATGAATTTTCGAGACATTTTGTATCATATCTTTTAAAATATAAATATTTTATTATAATATCTTGAACAAAATTTGTGCAAAATTACAAGATCTTTAATATGATATCAAGAAAAAAGTGCTCACTCATCACATTAAGGGCTGAGAGGGGCCAACAGTCTTTATTGAATGACTTTCCAATAGTCAATATTTTGTTATACATTACTGAAACAAAAATGTTTATCTCAACAATTTACAACGGTATGTCATAATTTAAATGTGTATATTACATAATTAGGGGCCACATGGGGCCAAAATGCTAAATTTTTGACGCTTTATATCTCAAAAGTGGGAAATATTTTGATAAGAAATATTGAATGAAAGATGTTCAAAATAATAATCTGAACAATATGCAACCTTTCATTTTTCGCTAAACGTCCCCATTAGGGAGTTGAAGGGTTGGTCCCTAAAGATTTCTCATGCAAATAACTCAAAAAGAAAACGAGTCTCTGAATAGTTTTTGAACAAAAATTGATCAAAATCTTGAGAGCTTTAAGATGATATGCAGAAAAAAGGCTGATCCCTAATATTAGGGGCCGCGAGGGGCCAAAAGTCGAATTTTCAAGTCCTTAATGTTCAATGTCTTTTTACAGATTATGGAGGCAAAATAGTTTTTCTTCACAATCTTTATCATTAATTTAGAATGAAAATCTCAATCAAAATCTCATCTCATCTCATCAAAAATTGGACGGAAGACCCACTCGTTGCTCGCAACGAGATCATATCTATTAAGGTCTTCTGTTTCAGACGGAAGACCTTATAGTGATTCTACTGTTCTTAGGGTCTTTCGTCTTCAGCGGAAGAACCTTCTATTATTCTTCGGTTTCTTTTTTACCTTTATTATTATTAAGGTCTTCCGTCTTCAGCGGAAGACCTTCTTGTTATTCGTTTGTTTCTTTTCCACTGTTTTTAAGGTCTTCCGTCTTCAGCGGAAGACCTTATTGTTTTTCTTCGGTTTCTTTTTCACTTTTATTATTATTGTTTTTTTTTTCTTACCGATTTTGTGCACGCGATTTCTCGAAAACGGCTCAACAAAATCTTATGAAACTTTCAGGACGTATGGAACATCACTTGAACCTTATGCATTTTTTTTCCGTTTCGATGACGTCACTTCCGGTCTGGAGATATCGTCGATTTTCTAAGTTTTAAGGGTCATTTTGTCCACAATTTTCCCGAAAAACGGTTCTAGATAGAAACTTCAAACTTTGAGGCAAGGTAGCGCTATGATTGGAGAGGTGAATCAGGTATATCAAATTTACCGGAAATGACTCACGTCGGCACTCGCTATGACCCGAAAAAAGACCTACCACAAATTTCAAAATTTCTCACACCTTTTCTTCGATATCTTTTTACCTGAAAATATCTTGTGAAAACATAAAGAATAAAAGACGTGTAGAATTCCAAGATCTTTCAAATGATATCTCGAAAAAAGGGCTGGCCCCTAAAATTAAGGGCCTAGAGGGGCTAAATTTTTTTCCTTTATATCTCAAAAAGTATTGAAAATTTGTAATACGTCAAAGAAGCAAAGTTGTTCAAAACGTCAAGCTTTATCTAATAGGGTCGTCAAAATACGTCCGGCGACGTCACTCCCGGTCAAACCGGAAGTAGTCCAAAATTGCATATTTTTGCCGTTCTTGACAGGTTTTTGGATATCATATGTAACTAGAATCTTAAATCTTAATTTTCTGCCCGTCGGCGTTACTTCCGGTCAAACCGGAAGTAGCCAAAAATGGCTTAATTTAGCAATAATCAATATAGAATTGTAGAATTTAACCATTTTTTGACTTCATTACTCTTTTTTTAAAATTAAAGTTACTTCCGGTCAAACAGGACGGAAGACCTACTCGTTGATTTGCAACAAGCTCGGCTCTAGTTATCATTATTAGGGTCTTCCGTCTTCAGCGGAAGACCTTTCTATTATTCTTAGGTTTCTTTTTTACCTTTATTATTATTATTTCAATTCTTTTTTCTTCTTACAAAATTTGTGCAGAAGATTTCTAGGAGATGGCTCGTTCGATTTGCTTAAAATTTTCACGGTCGATGCGTTGTTATCTGAAGTTAATTCCGGCAAATCATTTCTTTGAAAATCACTTCCGGTCGGGAGTTATCGCCCTTTAATCGAAATTTAGAGGACCTCCTTGTCTGTGATGGAACTCAAAAACGGCTCAAGCTAGAAAGCTGAAATTTTTAGAGATAATAGAGGACATGTTGCCATGTTGCAACATGATCAGGATATTTTCCGGAAGTGCCTAGTATGGAAGCATGGTAAGGGTCAAAATTTAGGACACCTTCAATGAGTGATTTTTTGAGACATTTTGTATCATATCTTTTAAAATATAATTATTATGTTAAAACATACTGAACAACATTTGTGCAAAATATAAAGATCTTCAATATGATATGAAGAAAAATGTACTGACTCATCAAATTAAGGGCTGAAAGGGGCCAACAGTTTTTACTCAATATCTCCTTCAAAGTCAAAATTTTGTTATACATTACTGAAGCAGAAATGTTAAGCTTAACAATGTACAACTATATATTATGATTTTCATGTCGTATGATATATAATTAGGGGTCACAAGGGGCCAGAATACTAAATCTTTGACGCTTTATATCTCGAAAGTAAGAAAAATTTTGATAAGTAATATTGAACAAAAGATGTTCAAAATAATGTTCTAAACAATATGCAACCTTTCATTTTTCGCTAAACGTCCTCATTAGGGAGTTGAAGCGTTGGCCCCTAAATATGTCTTTTGCAAATAACTCGAAAACGAAAAAGTATCTCTGAATAGTTGTTGAACAAAAAGTGATCAAAATCCTTAAAGCTTTAAGATGATATGAATAAGAAGGACTGATTCCTAAAATTAGGGGCCGTGAAGGGGCACTAGCGGATTTTTTAAGTCTTCAATGTTCATTGTCTTTTTACAGTTTATGAAAAAATCATTATTTAAGAATGAAAATCTCAATCAAAATCTTATCTCATCTCATCAAGAATTGGACGGAAGACCCACTCCTTGTTCACAACGAGATCGTATCTAGTTATCATTATAATTCTTTTTTTTTCTTTACAATTTTAGTGCAGAAGATTTCTCAGGGATGGCTCGACAGATTTTCTTGAACATTTCGGAAAAGATGTATCCTTATCTAAATCTTAGCCGTTTTTTTAATTTTTTTTTTAAATTCACTTCCAGTCGGAAGTTATCGCCCTTTGATCGAAATTTTGATGACCTCCATGTTTGTGATGGAACTCAATAACGACTCAAACTAGAAAGCTGATTTTTTTAGGGATGATAGAGGATATGTTGCCATATTGCAACATGGCCAGGAAATTTTCCGGAAGTGCCTACTATGGAAGCTCGGTAGGGGTCAAAATTTAGGACACGAATCTAGACTGATTTTTTCAGACATTTTGCATCATATCTTTTAAAGTATCATTATTTTGTTTTAACATAATTCACAGAATTTGTGCAGAATGACAAGTTCTTAAATATGATATCAAGAAAAAAGTGCTGACTCATAACGTTAAGTTAAGGGCTGAAAGGGTCCAAAAGTCTTTTTCGATAACTCTTAAACAGTCAATATTTTGTTATACATTATAGAAGCATAAATGTTTATCTCAACAATCTAAAACTATATATTATAATTTTAATGTCGTATGTTACATAATTAGGGGCCACAAGGGGCCAAAATGCTAAATGTTTGACGCTTTATATCTCAAAAGTGGGAAATATTTTGATAAGTGATATTGAACAAAAGATGTTCAAAATAATGGTCTCAACAATATGCAACCTCTAATTTTTCGCTATATGTCCCCTTTAAGCAGTTGAAGGGTTGGCCCCTAAATATTTCTTTTGCAAATAACTCGAAAACAAAAAAAGAATATCTGAGTAGTTATTGAACAAAAAGTGTTTAAATTCCCAAGAACTTTAAGATGATATCAAGAAAAAGGGGCTGGGCCCTTAAATTAAGGGCCGAAAGGGGCCAAAAGTCTTCAGTCGATAACTCTATAACAACATATAATGATTTGAATGTCCTATGGTGCATAATAAGGGGCCATAAGGGGCCAGAATACTTAATCTTTGACGCTTTATATCTCAAAAGAGAGAAATATTTTGATAAGTAATATGGAACAAAAGATGTTCAAATTAATGGTCTAAACAATATGCAATCTTTCATTTTTTGCTAAACGTCCCCATTAAGGAGTTGAAGGGTTGGCCCCTAAACATTTCTTTTGCAAATAACTCGAAAACAAAAAAGAATCTCTGAATAGCTGTTAAGCAAAAAGTGTTCAAAATCCTAAGAGGTTTAAGATGAGATCAAGAAAAAGGGGCTGGACACTCATATTAGGGGCTGAGAAGGGCCAAAAGTCTTCAATCGATAATCTTTAACAGTCAATATTTTTTTTATACATTACTGAAGCAAAATTGTTTATCTCAAACTAAAACTAAATATAATAACTTTAATATTGTGTGGTGCATAATAAGGGGCTATAAGGGGCCAACTTGCTAAATCTGTGACGCTTTATATCTCAAAACTGGGAAATATTTTGATAAGTAATATTGAATAAAAGATGTTCAAAAAATGTTCTAAACAATATGAAACCTCTCATTTTTCGCTAAATGTGGCCATTAAGGAGTGAAGGGTTGGTCCCTAAATATTTCTTTTTCAAATATTTCCAAAACGAAAGAGAATCTCGTAATAGTTGTTGAACAAAAAGTGTTTAAAATCCTGAGAGCTTTAAGATGATATGAAGAAAAAAGGTCTGATCCCTTATATTAGGGAACGTGAGGGGCCAAAAGACTTTTTTAAGTCTTAATGTTCAAATTCGTTCTTTTTTACACTCTTTATCATTATTTTAGAATGAAAATCTCAATCAAAATCTTTTCTCATCTTATCAAGAATTGGACGGAAGACCCACTTGTTGCTCGCAACGAGATCGTATCTACTTATTCTTTTTTTTCTTCTGCTTCCTATACTGCAACTTTGAGGCCTTATATCTCGCTTATTTCTCAACGGATTTCGCTCAAATTTTCAGACGTTATAGACGTTAATAAACTCTATCAGAACCCTGTCTCAAATTTCAAAAAGCCACTTCCGGTTTTGAGTTATTTCTTTTTTTTTAAATATTCTGTCAATAATGTCAGTGATTTCACATTCCCATAAAAGTTTTGTAACACAACTTTTTTTCCATTTATATGAATAACATAAATTCACTACAGTATACAATGTATAATAGCATGATTGATTTTGTTTTTTAAATGTAATGCCATCTTATTCTACAATGTATATTTAGTAATCCCATAGCATATTACTGCATGTATATTGTGTTGTAGGCCTAGCCATTCCCAAAAATTTAGACCAATGGATCCATTCAAGCAGGATATCAAGCAGTTAATCCAACATTAAAGGAAAATGGTATGCTTAATATCAGCTATAAACCATACAATATTCCTGGCAAGATTATTGAACTGTTTTAATAATAAAACTAACAGTAGAATTGCTAATAAGTATATACATATGCGTTCTATGTAAAATGTTTCAATGTATTTTTTATTTCACTCTTTTAAGGTATTAGGAGTGTAATAGCCATGACCTTGAATATGACCTTATTAAGCATAGTTATAATGAACAACACTTTCGGCAATATTTCCCTTAGTTTCATGCAATTTTGTCCATACATATTTCTTATGTGCTCATTAATGTAACTGTACCCTCTCGCCAGTGGTGCACCCTTAATAGACAAAGGGTAGAGATGTAATTTTTCTAGTAAGCCAGAGAACAGTTTAATGTTTCATGTATTCAACTGTAAAAATAAGCCCTAGGATTGTAGACATTCAATTTTTTTTAGTTCAGAGTCATCAGATGTGATATATGAATACTTGTAATCGAGAGAACTTGTCTGCTTTCAGTGACAATTTTAGCAATATTGTTATAAAACCGTTTATATTATTCTGCCATAGCAAATTATGGTAGGGGTGATCAATAAGAAAACATAGTAAATTTTGTGTGACATGTATTTGTGATAATATAACCACAAAAAAGAATTATTCTATCCACAATATTTATCTATATTCTACATCAGAGTGATGTACCCCCTAAAAATGTAAGCCATAATTTTTTTTGTTCATGGTATAGGGTAGGTTGTAATGAATGAACGAATGAGCTTGAGCATATATAAACAAAAGACGATTGTCATACTCAACTCAATTCACATTAGAATTATTTGCTCAGAAAATTGACCTCTTCTCACACTGACCTTGACCTCCATAGGGTTTACAAAATAAACTACATTTTTGCAGTTCCCATGTGTATAAAGTTCTTCATAGTTTTTATTTACTTTACAATGAAGGCTAAAATATATCTGACAGATCGCAAAACACTGACCAAAGGGTTTTAAAAACGATATTGTGCCTCACATATATTATAAATTAATAAAATATGCATAAATAAATATGTTGAACACCCCCCCCCCCCCCCCCCGTTTCCGACGCGGCTAAACTCTTTCAAAAAATAAATAAATAAAATCCCCACACAGATAAAATTCACCCTGACCTTACCAAGAATATTTTAATGTTCTCATAGCTGATATAATTTTTTCTTAACATATAATTACATTTTTTTTACTGATCGATCTATTTAGATCATCCCAGATATTTCACGTACATGTTTGATAACATGGATAATTGAACGTGACATAAATGTATGTTGCATGAGTATCTAGATATTTTAAGTCTGTTTTTTCAATTATTTTTCAAGAAACCACAAATCCCGAGAATCATTTAGCACGGCCACAGGTTTGCACAATTCCAGGATATTACATTATGTAGGGATTATATGTACGCAACATCTGTCGATTTATTGTAGATTCCACAATACACTATTAATATTGTAATATTGTAACATACATTATTCTTTCAAACTGTTAGCCACATGTAATACTAAGAGAATCACAAAATTACAATGAAAAGTTACTTCGTTTGTTTTTTTCGAAATCGGTGCTATTTTTAGAAATTGGGAAAACCCTTGTAGTGTGTATATGAAGATAACATCGTTTTAACTGCATATTTTGCCAAACCAAATTTTAGTTAGGTGTTTTCTATTAAATATCATATCAATTCTTTCCTTTGATTAGTTATAATCTTTTCCTTTGGTGTATGTTTTATGATAGCGTCCTAGGCCGTCTTGACGACGCACCATTTTTGTTTACGAAGATAGATGTTCCGAGAACTGCCGATGTCAAACACCTCGGCATTTTAACTGGAAGTGGCCCATTACACCTCTAAATCCTTAAACACAAATTACTGTCAATAATGGTATTTCCTGTTTTTTTCAATTTTTTTCAAAATTCATTTTAGGCCATAATAAAAATATTCCTAGATTCTCATCCCCGCCGGCCCCATTCTATACCCCCGCCTCGATTTTTTTTAATTTCTGTTTTTCTTCGTCTTAATTCTGATCGGGATCGGTATTCATCTACCATTCTACTTTCGTTATAAATCCCGCGAAATTCGACATGATTTTGACAGCTGAAAAAAATGGTAATTGCTTTAATACATGCGTATATATTTTAAACAAGGGTCATTTGTTGAAAAAGATTGGTGAGGATGTGAGGTAAGAGATAATTGAACCTTTACTTTGACTTTTATTCGGGAATTTTAAATAAAATTACACCGATTGACCAGGTGAACAAAAAATCTGCAAAATTGAAGAAATAAAGAATATAAAATAAAAGCCGCCCACCCGCCTCGATTTTTTAAAAAAAAATCAGATGAGAATCCAGTAATTTATTTATCATGGCCTTATCTACATGAACATGAAGTGATGGAAATAATTTGCACCTGCCCAGTTTTCCTACAGTCTGTCTGGATTTGAAAAAAAAAATGTTTATTAAATAGATTTTCTAGATAAATAATGATTTGACTTTTTCATATATTTACTGTACAGGTGTTGAAAATGCTATAGAGACTGGAAAATCTTAACTTACATACATATTTTGTGTGGAAGGTATAAATGTCAATCAAAATCATATTTCCAGCATGTACATTGTGTTCATTTTATTTTTTCAATAATAGCACCAAAAACAGGAGACTAAAGACCCCCCTTATTGATTCAAAACAGGATAGGGGACCACCGTATGATTCTGAGGGGGGGGGGGGGGGGGGGGGGCTGGCAAGTTTTTCCATGTCAAAGAAAGAAAGATTAATGTTTATTTTCGATCAAAAAGATGACGGACGGATTATTTATTTTCATCTTCATTGAAAAGTCTATCAAGCAAAATAAATAAATAAATAAATAAATAAATAAAATAAAAACTCTGATTCGTTGGAGGGGGATCAATAGTCTGCGCCAGATTATTTATTTCCTTTCCAATCGTGGACAGATTATTTATTTTCAACATTTTCAATGACAAATTATTTATTTCTAAGATCTGCCAGCCCCCCCTCCTTCAGAATACAGAATTTACAAATATAAGAGTATACCCCAATCCTTTCCAATTAGTTCCTGACTTATAAGTTGGTTTAAAATCCACTAAACTGTAGGAGGTCTGATTGAAAGCCATCGTAGAATCTCGTTTGCGGAAAAAAAAACTTTTTCCTTTGAGGAAATGCGGGAGGTTTGAAAAAAGTCTTTTAATTTTAGCATACATTTAATGTATACAATGTATAGAGAACGAATACACAAAATAGAAAGAAATGTCAAGGATTTTTATGCATACCGTTTTGATTTAGTAAAAATAGAGTTCAACCCAGCCCGCATGTATATTTATTTAAAATTTACGAGGTAGACAAACTTTATCAAGTACTAAAGAGTTATCCCCCATGCTGGGTCAATTATGCGTTTGAAAATTATAATTAAATTGACTTTTCCAAGATTTCAATTTTCAATCAAAAAGTGCAAGGGCAAGGCGAGGATCTAAAAAGTAGGTTTTTATTTTAAATTACTTATTTTATTGTATAGTTTTCAAAAAGTGATGCTCATTTCTTTGTAATCCTGTAGTTAATTTATATTTCCTGTTGAAATTAGGAAAATACCCTATTTTTCATACACTACTGTCAGTTTTAGCTAAATGACTTAAATATATCGGAAAACTAACTGAATGAGCATCACTTTTTAGAAAGTATAGATACATAAGGACAACATAAAACATTGTGCAGTTAATCTTTTATTTGTCTTGCCCTTGCACTTTTTGGTTAAATTTGACATTTTCATTTTTGACCTTAAATCGGAGCGCACGTGACCCAAAAGGGTCACATGATGTCAAAAAATACCGATGTGAATAGCGATGGACATACTCTTCAAGATAACATGAAGCTATTAAACAAGAATATCTTGCTAAAAAATAATAATGTTTAACATTAAATGTATCGGATTCAGTGAGTTTTTATAGAAAATGTTGCCTTAACTGTACTCCTTTTAATTGTTCTAAATTTCAAGCGAAAGTCTCAGTACGTCACGCGTGAGCTGTCATGGCTGCTGCTGGTAAACATGCAGATGTATTTTACATGGTTTTCGAGTTTAGCGGGCTATGTAGTTGACAGTGAATAAAAATTCCGTCTTATAAGAAGTAAGTTGAATATAAAAATAATTTATTTTGCCTTCAATCTCCCGTATTTAAAAATATCTTTGCACCATTACGGAGATGCGATGGAATTGTAGCCTCTCCAGAAAACATGCATCAGATAAAAAAAAATCGGAGAGGGCTACATTATTGCAGCTACAAGCAACTCTATTTGCATTTAACAGGTCCATGGAAGGATTACGGTGAAACTTTTAAGATGAGGGAAGGAATTCATGCATATCCCTTTTTAAGGCGGGATAATTCGTACATGTACGTATAATTGAGAGATAACTCCTGTCGGCCAACCTGTTGGTAGTAAAAGATAGCAAATACGAATTGAAACATTTTCACTACTTTTAACAATAAAGTATGCGGAATACATGGACACTTACATACAACAGAAAAATAAGCAATTGAAAAGCATGCTAGGGAGAGAAAAGACTGATACTTTGACTGACATTTTTATTTACAAAATACTTAACTACAAAGTTGTAATTAAAAAAAAGTGTCGGAACAGGAGGCTAGAGGGAGGGGGGTAGGGGGAGTGGCTTAGTCCCCATACTTTTTTTAAAACGAAAGACATTAGGTAATACACATTGGGACGTACGTTAACCACCCCACTCTCAACACACACGTTGCAGTGTAGTTAAATTTGAAGAAAGGTACGTGGTTGTGTTTGAAACAAAAATATGGTAATGAAACAACTTCAATTTTTCCAAACCCCACCCTCTTATTTTTTTAAACAGAAAAAAATGACATCCGTCATTTCTAATTTTATGTCTGAATTAAATTACAAGTAGATTTAACAAATAATTATTCAGAATACTTAACCGATTGGGCAAGAAGCAAACTGAATATAAGTCACCTTTCTATACAAGGTAACGGGATCACAAATATAATGAACTGAGTTGTTATTAGAATTTATAGACCCTGTCCGAGTTCACACATACATTTTTTTTTTTAGAAAATCAAACTTGTCCATTCTTACTTGGTTTTCTGTAAGGTTTGTTGTCGATAATGTAAATATCCTTGTGTGGATGTAGACCTATACAGGATCTCACGATGTCAGGTCTTCTGTATCTCCAGAACCACGTCACGTGATATCCACTGTCATGTGATCTTCCTCTGCAATGTACAGTCCCCCCTTCTCTTCTTAGTTCCGTTAGAAATTCTTCTCGTCCATCTTTACCGCTCTTACTTTTATATTCTGGTATATTCACTATAAAAAGAAAGATAAACAATATACAAAAAATCATTTAAACTTAAATACGCTTAATTTATAATAGTAAAAATACAGCTTAAAATATTGATTTAGGCACGTGGCAACGGAAGGGTGGCTCCCTCTTTTTTCAAACATAACTTTTTGTTATTCCTCCTCTACACGAAGTGGGATGTTTCCCATATTTTTTTTAAATAAATTCCTTTCAGGTAAGTATTTTTTTGTAATTTTCTGGCTGCTCTCCATTACATGTGTACCAACTTTCAAAAACTATGCTACGTCACTGGGATAAATTACGTTTTTTTTGGTCAGTTTAGATGATTTCTTTTCACATATAGTTAATCGTGTTACATTTAATTTTGATCAAGGAATCAACTACCAAAAAAAAAAAAAAAAAACAAGAGGAAAAGAACCTAATATCAAAGTTAATTTTTCTCCTGATACACATGTATATACACTGCTTTATACTTGATCAATTTTTAAAATTTCACACTGTTCTTTAAAAAAAACTGAGAAAACTATTTTTACACAGACTTACATATCCAGTGTATCTTGTTATATATATTCGTGTCCTCTATGGTGACGTGAGTCAGTATGTTCATCTGTAGACGGCTTATCAGTAAGTGATCGTTACCAAAACTACTGACACACTTCTCTCCAGGTTTTCTGTTGTATCTCCATGACCTTAGGTACACACTGGATGTATCATAACTACTGTAATAGAATGGTATATGACGGTTCATTGATGCTATCTTATACATTGTTTCATCCTTTATGTCCTCCGTTATCTTGTCCTGATCTTCCCAAAGGTAATTTAGTGACTTCAGTCTATCCAAAGTCTGCTGTGCTTTCTCACGTGTTACAGGATTATATTCACGGTACACCCAGTATCGAATCCTATGAAGCAAGTCCAGCCACTCAGTGTCGGTGAAGTCTGGAGGACTGGAGTCAGAACACAGAAAACAGAATAACACGCACACCTCATCATCAGTCAGTGTGGAGAACTCATCTACAGAATAAACGGATTGATTTTATTATTCCTTGAAGGTTTCCTTTCGCTTACGTAAAAAGCATTATTCTATAGTGTTAAAGTTTTATATATTACAAATTTGATATTTTCCCCCATTGTACTTTCAAGGTTAAACTGTAGCCCCCTCCCTCTTAACAAAAAAAAAAAACCAAGAAAAATGCTTTTATTTATTTATTTTATGATTGACTAATTTTATTACATAGCTACTTCAAAAGGAGAAATGCATTTGTTTTATATAAAGTATAAAATTCTAATTGTTGTAAAAAAAAAATCTCAAAAGAAGTACAGAGAGTATTGATTAATATAAAATATAATATATAAAGGATATTTCCTGCTTTATATAATAGTTTACATACCAGATAGTCTTGTCTTCCATTGATTGTAATTTCCCACATTATGTAATTTGTAACCTGTAATAGAAAAGAGAAAGGTATTCTTAGAATAGATAATTTTAATATCCTCATTGCAATCTTGCATCTTCAGATATAATTTGTTAGAAGTCTGAGATTGTAGACAGTAGAGTACATATACGTATTTAAAAGAGGGGGGAGGTTACGTTCATTGTAAATAAATAAGAATAATTACTTGCATAGTAAGCACGAGGCATTGGCCCAGGGGCTAAATAGCTACCCTGAGCACTTTGGCTAGGAAAAAAAGCACAAATCAATACTATATTGAAAAGGCTCCAGGGTTGTGAGTAATACCAAACCAACCTCGGATGTTTCCATTTTAATATGAGAAATGTTACATTCAACTACATACAATATTCATTATATTTTACTGAATGTTTTAAACAAATACATATAACAGTGAACCATGCGCGCATAAATTCTTCGCAGTCGCTATTTTTTTTAACCATCAGCCGTCAAGTTGACTTTTGCTACGCTGGAGGGTGTGACTTCATTATTCAACGGGGTGGCCCTCAGTTAACATGCATTTTTTTTTTTGGGGGGGGGGGTTCAATGTTACACTCAACTACATGCAATATTTCTTTAATATCAACCTATCCCTTATTCATGACATGACCTGGCCAGAAAAAAAAAATCTATACATGTGCTTCCTAAGAATGTTTTCATTTTAAATGACTAAAATGTATAGTGTCCAATAGGCCCATTTGATAAAGTTCAAAAGCTAAGATTAGGAGAACAAGCTGTCGCGCTAACACACAACACGCTTTTGCGCTAATACACAACACGCTTCCACCCTATAATACAATTTTCCAAAACACGCCAACACACAACACGCTGCATCATCCCAACACGATTTCGCACAACACGCATGTTTTCCAGATTTTCAGTATTCTCTAATTAATTATCATAGAATGCCGATGTGACCTTTCTTCTTCTTCTTCAAAAAAAAAACCCAAAACAAAAACAAAACAAAAAAAATCGACTGTTCTTTACAAAAGGATTGGTTGATAATGGTCCATTGATTCTTGAGAGGAAGTCAAAAATTTGTAAAGTTTACAGACAGATGGAGAGACTGCTAGACAGACAGAAAGACAGACAAATAGTCGCATTTAAGACAAAGTTACTTCAAGTTGTTTATACTTGACTAGGTAAATAGGTAACAAATATTATACAACATGAATCTATACTTCATGTCACCAGAGCTTCATTTCATATATCAAGCAAACATGGCAAAGAACTTTTTCTCCTTCTTCGTTAAATCCAAATCGTAAAAGACATTTGCTGTAGGTGATCTATGGGAGGGGGGGGGGTCAATTTCGCAAAAGGTTCATTATCAGTCAAATTCAGTCCAAAACAGAACATTTTAATTTTATTTATGAAAAGTTATGAAAAGTAAAACAGAAAGAAATAAGTTTTTATTCTTAGTAAAA
>PRKT01000980.1:0-11565 GCA_003671525.1 Saccostrea glomerata
TTTCACTTGATTCATACTTTAAGCCAAGTAATATTTCTCTCCAATTTTCGTTTCAAATTCGAAACGTAAGAGAGTTGTTACTCTTACTGAACAATTGCATACTTAAGTTTTTTTTTAGAACGGTCTTGTGAAAATGTCTGCACAATTGCAGTGCACATTCTTTTTCTATTTCTGTATTCGTTTCAGAAATTGCACACATGGGTGTAGTTGAATTGACATTCGCGTTTTCTTGCAAATGCAGAATTTCTTGATTTTTTCTTCAATATATTTTGAATATGTAGTTAAGAGTATTTAAGTTAAGATTCAAGAGAATTCAACTGCGATAAGACTGAAGATTATATTCGGAGTTCAGTTTGAGTTTCCAAAGTAAAATATGATAATGAAGATAAATTGTGCTATAATGTATAAACAAGAAAATCAAAATATATCCCTGTTCATAGCTGAACAGTTAGTAATAATACACAATACAGAATACACAATTTCTACTCTTATTGTCTGTGTCACGCAGAACATTGCACTGTTACAATCATTTGTTTCCTGCTGTTAACAGATCATACTAAGTGTCACTTAAACACCAAGTCAGGAATACACGTATATATATATTTGAAAAAAATTGAATGACTCAAAACAGCCTTTCATTATAAATTATATATTTCTATCATTATTAAGTTAAATTTAGAAACTTCTTGATATCATTCAAAAATAGTTAAAAAATATAATAGACAATAAGGCAATAACATGTCAATTAGTATAATTTCAAAACTGAGTGAGAGTTTAGGAATATTTTCTTTTAAATAAAAAAAAGGAACTTTTTCCTTCTCGCTAAAATGAAGTCGGTAAAAATTGAAAAAAAGAAAGATGTAAAAAAAAGTTACCTCAGATATAATACAAATTAATAAGAGTTGTGTTTCTAACAATACAGCTGTAATTACTTAATTTATTTCAAGAAAACAAAATTGCATGTAAAGTGTTGTTTCCCTTGGTGTATTCGTTCTTATTACTTTTTGCCAACGAAAAATAGAGGATATCTAGAAAGCATCACTCGAAATTATTCTTTTTGTATTTTAGGCAGGTTTTTATATAAATAAGGTAAACAATTATGTTTAATCAATTTATGCAATTTTAAAAACAACACTGAAGTCTTTTACTTAAATTAAAAATATAAATATTTTGCATTTGAAAAGATATATTGTAATATAAATCCCTATTCTTTCTCCACTAATTAAGCTCTTTCAATTGACACCAAGGTCATTGAACTTGTGACCATGACTGTGCCTGTAAGCTGGAAATAACTTTTTCGAAATGTGGCCATAACTTTTTAGCCATGAGAGAACGAAACCTCATATTTTGGTATGCATGCAACATTAATTAAGCTCTTTCAAATGACACCAAGGCCAATGACCTTGTGACCTTTACTGTGACCTATATGCTAAAAATAATTTTTGGAACTTTGTTGCCACGGGCGCATAGTGTTTCACAAACACATCTTGTTTAGTCTTAATTTGAACCAGACAGTGTATGAAGGGGTGGTAAACAAAAACAACGCGCACATAAGAAAAAAAAATCTTCGATTCTTCGATGAACTCAAGAATTTTCTAAAAAAAGTATTATTTTATTTTTGATTCCAATGCACGTAGATTTATCAATTAAGTGACAGTCTTAAGAATTTTTTAAAATATTCAAAACATTCGTGAAATGAAATTTTTGCATGAAATGATCTTAGAGAGTATGCATACTCAGAAACGTACGTATTAAATAAAGAATATGTGCGGCGATACGCTGAAAAGGGCGGAATGTATCAAAGGTGCAATCGGTTCATTTGAGGCTACAAAAACTGTTTCACTGTACTAACTAAATGAAAAGCACTCCCATACCTTCCCCATTATGTCTTATTCTTCAACTTTGATGAGAATCAATTCAATGTGAATCCTAGCTCCATTGATTATGTTAATTCGTTTCATGGTTTAATTAATACATTACAAACTTACATCCATCAGCCTTAACCAATCTGCACTAAAGTCATGAAAGTTGGGCTACAAAGAACACGAAATCTCTTGAAACTGTCGATTTGTCCCCCCAATTCTCTCTCTCTCTCAATAAAATGAACAATTAGTTATTACATATTTTTCCGGAGTTCATTAAGTAATTAAGACAACTTCAGCCAGGAAACTTATTGTAATTCACAAAAAAACTCCTTGCTTCATGTCATTTTAATGTTTCACTGAAATCGTTAATGAGGCACGAACAAATAAATAAATTCAGATTACTCTCAAGGAAGATATACTTTGACAAAATTGCGGTGTAAAAACAAAGTCATCATAAGAGTTAACAATTCCAATAACATCATTTCCTGGTACAGCTTGCATTACAAAATCGTTGGAATTCTCAAACGAACCTGGTTTTAAGTAAACCGCTCTTAGTCGATAATGTTTCAAGGTTCAGTGTCAAATGATCGAGTAACATGTAAGAGGGTGATAATTTTCTAAGCATTTTTTAAAGTGGTTTGATTTCTTAATAATTTCATTTTTTATTCCTTGCTAATAAAATGGAATAGGACATGATGGGTTTTTTTTTTGGTTTTGTTTTGTTTGTTTGTTTGTTTTTTTTTTGCTTTCCCATTTTTCTGTCAGTCTAGCTGTAGAACTGTAGCTCTCTGTTTGGGAACAAATGCCCGAATCGGAAGGGAAGATTCCGGGATTATTTTGCGTCAGCCATGATCTGACGTGAACCAAAGTCTAATACTGTTATGGCACCGTAAGTGTCTCTAAATGCTTCTATTCCATCGCGTAATTTCTTTCTGATACTCTTCTGTTCCGGAATATGACTATAACTGATGTCGTTCGCTTGTGTTCTCTATGCTAGGAGAGGACCGATGGCTGTGTACATTACTTCTACAACAAGGCTACAGAGTTGATTACGCGGCGGGAGCAGACGCCTTTACGTACGCTCCGGAGGGATTTGATGAATATTTCAAACAAAGGAAAAGATGGGGTCCTTCAACTCTTGCCAATATTTTGTCACTTCTTCAGGATTGTAGAAATACAGTTCAAGCGAACGACAACATAAGTTGGCTTTACATAGTTTATCAAGGTTTGTTTTGTTTATCACTAAAGATAAATTAAAGAGAATGTGACAGGTTTATAAAATGATACAGAGAATTTCTGTGTTTGTAAAAGGGGGATATCAATCAAGAATATCCCCCTGAAGATCAATGTCCCTAATTTGACTCAGGAAGGTAAGTCTCATATTATTTTCCATTTCTTTTTCTTAGGATCCTTGTTGGTTGCCACTATTATAGGACCAGCTACAATTTTGATGATGATTGCGGGAGCTTTTGTTGCAGTCTTTGACGTTGATCTGATGATGTCATATATCGCTTCCCTTGCACCTGTGATCCTTTATTTTTATTATATGCATAACATGTAAGTCAAACATCCAGCTCCTTGTGGCACAAATTCTCAGTGGAGTCTATGTTATAATCATGATCGTTGTCCTAGTTGGTGTCATCATCACCGCTGTCACTGAATCACCATTCCATCCAAGTGTGGTATTTCTTTGTGGAATAATAGCAATCTTTATAATAGCTGCACTATTTCATCCAAGAGAATGGGATAATCTTCTGTTTGGATTACTATATTTCGTATTGGTGCCTTGTGGTTTTCTGGTTTTGATAATTTATTCATTGTGCAATTTAAATGATGTGTCCTGGGGAACAAGGGAAAGTGGTAACGCAAAAGGAAAAGCAAAAGAAAAGAAAGATATATTTTCTAAGATGTTCTTGCCATTCCGAAAATTAAAAGGGAATGAATCCAAACCATTTTTGTCTGAGGATGAGATAAAAGAACTGGTTGAAAAAATGATAGAAGAAAACATTCATTCAAAAAACTTCAAGACAACCGAAGATGGAGCTGTGAGTACAGAAATAAAAAGAAATACCTTAAGCACAAGGAGACATCAGGTATGAATCTTTGTTTAGTACAATAAACTAATTTAAGGTTGAAATATGCATCCTGTCAAACTTTTTAGGAGGTTACTATATAGGAAAAATTGTCAGTAACTATTATGGATATCCACATAGTTTGCTTTATACTTTTTTTTTATTCCAGAGCGTAGAGAGTTACAGAGTTGCAGAGTGTTCTATTGAATTAGAACCTGCGTGGATAATCAAAGGTATCTTTGGAGGCAAGTGTATTGAAATGACGAAAGAGGAAGATGAATTTTGGAAAGAACTTATAGCGAAGTAAGTACATTTCTTCCATTTTAACGGACGTAATCTCTGTATGAATTGAAAGAACTTCAGATAGTCATTATAAACGTATTACATCATTCACAGACGCACGGGATAACATGTGTCCCTTTTTTCCCAAAACGGTTAGGAATTGACTGTTGATTTCTGTCAAATTTCACAATTTAACATTAATAATTATTTTTTTTAACCTGTATAATTACCGGATCTAAGAAAATTGCTTTCGTTACTTTTCCGGTTAGTTTAGTTGATTGAAAAGGAATTAACATCGATTGAGAAGATACTAGTTATTTGTTCAACGCTGTCATATTTGTATTTTTTAATTTTTATTCTGAAAATTTTTTATACGTACTTGTGGCATTTTTACAAATAAAATTAATAAATTTAGTAATCTAAACATGAACAGATATGTTGGTCATATTCTTACCATGTTACTTAAACAGTCCATATAATATCAAACTTTAAAAGGCCGCCAACAAAAGCCCTTTTGATTGGAATTTTAGTTGCTCATAGTTTAAAATTATAGCTTAAATGTGATTTCTGCTGAAAGGGTAAATATCTTATAATGTTTTGGCTGGTATTGAAAATGAAGTCATACTTCCTTCGATAAAATGAGGACTAAACATGTCAGAAAATGGTTAAAATTTCAAATTGAACTTTTAAAAAAGGTTGACTTTAAAATGGAACGCTTTTCTTAGTAGATGAATTGTTTTACTTTTTTCTTTAATTTTCATATAATTTTCATGTAGTATCAACTTGATCATGAACTGTCATTGGCTATATTTAAACGAAAATCTTTTCATTTAATATTTTTTTAATATTGTGTTATAAACATTACACAGTCTGATATGTTTCGAAAACATGCATTTGATGTCAATATACACTGAGAATCTGTGCCGCGTTATAAAGTTCTTGCAGGGAAATACTAACGTCATATTTCTATGACGTGAACATTAAGTGTATGTTTCTTAACAATTTAGTAACTTGTAAAGAGTTAATGTATAACTTTGCAATTGTTTAAGATATCTTAAACCTCCACAAAGAGATGAAGCAAAGGAAAATGAAGACAGAGAAAAGTTAAAAGAACTAAGAAACAACGTCTGCGCTGGAATGGCTGTTCTAAACTTAATCTGGATTTCCATTAATTTCATGTTTCAACTGAGAAGGCCAACAGTCGTTACCTTAGCAGAACTTGTGAGTGTATCTTATTTTTTTTTACTAAATCTAGAGTACAATAAATAAATTAGATTTCATTCTTTCAAAAATCATCCTATTTTTATTTATTCAAGGTTTTGTGCTTTGAATATACATTGTAATAAGAGTTCTATCTTTAAAAAACATTAAAAATAGGCATTTTGAGTTATTAACCTGCCTTATTGATATCAATTGCATATTTAGAATAACGATATTTCTTCAAATCATTCAGCTTAACGATTTCATGTCTGTTTTGCACAAAATTCAAACTTAAAATCAATTTGCTCTATGTCACAAGAAGAGTTTAAATAATTAAATATACCAATCGTGTACAATTTTATTGCAGAAAGATGGAGATAAAATAGAAATTGATGTCTTGGGATTACTGTTTATAATTTTCTTTACGCTGATTCTTCTCCTTCAGTTTTGCGGCATGGTCATGCACAGGTAAAACCAATTTTCAGTGTCAGTTTTGAAACTTGTATATCACAAAAGTTGCTCCATTGATATACATACATGTATAACATTCGATTTTTTTATAATATTTCTTTGCATTATACTTATACATTGTAGTACGTACATGTAAGATATGTGACCATTTCCGGGCAGTTAAGGTTTTTGCACCTGTTAACCTTTTATTTATATACGATTAACTTGTTTACAGAAATATTGAAACATTTTTAAAATAAGAGTTCCAGAGGCCTTATCTCTCACCTGAGCACAGGCCAGAAAAGGGACAAAAATCAGTATTGTTTAGAAAAGCTTTTAGAAATGCATAAGTGATCCCGACCAACCCCATGATGGGGGGGGGGGGGGGGGGTGGATGGGTACGATTTGAACAAAACAGAATGTACAATAAATGAGCATGCAAATATATGCATATTTGGTTTTCTTAATCTTATTTGAAAATTAGAAATCATGTTGTATTAGTAACATTTATTTTATAAGTTATAATAATTATATAGAATTTTTCTAAATCTATAATCACAGTTTAACTACTAAGTAAACACTTTAAAGATAATTCATGGGCGTCGAAAACAAATTGAAAGTGGGGGGGGGGGCTAATTGAAAGTGAGGGGGGATAATTTAAGAAAAAAAGTAAATCCTAAAGGTACCTGAAATGTGACTGAGAGGCAACTGAAATGTATATGCAATTAAGTGACTGAATGGCCACCGAAAACTCACTGAAAGCCGCCTTTAAGTACTAACAGAAAGGTCTTGTTTCTTCCTGTGAAAGTTGAAGTTTGGTTGAAATTGACCAAAGGCTTCTTGGAAATAAGTTGAAAAGGTGAAAAGTTTACAAAGAAGACGACAACAGACAAGGTACAAATTATGACGAGAAAAGCTCACTTGAGTCTTTCGCTCAGGTGAGCTAAAACTCATGACCGAACCCTGTTTTACACGGGAGACTAATACAGAATCGAATCATGTTTAGACAAATTATTGTCATCTCATTTATTTGGGGAAATTATATATAAACTAGAGGAACTGTGTGGAATGAGCACACTTAATGTTTAACCCCAGCAATGAGCTCACTAAAAGATACCCCACCTCCCCTATGGTTATAATGGCAAAGTCCATGTTTTGCTGTGGGCGGGAAACCCAAAATATGTTTTGAATCAAAACGTAAAATAGGAGGTCACAATGGGAATATGTAATAAAGATTCTGTGGAAGTTTTATGGAATTTCACTCAGTGCTATAAGAGGAGTTGCGGATAAGAGATGGGTACCCCCAAAGCGTAATAGACAGACGGACGGACATACCGATTACAGTATACCCTCCCACTTTTCAAGCGGGTGGTATAAACATAACAATTTGTTAAAGGAAATGTTAAAGCATTTTACAGATCAATTATTTTTCAAGTATTAATAAATCGATATTATAGAAACAGATAAAATCTTTTTAAAACGATCAAAAAACATAAAATGTACTCTTGGAATCTATTGCTTAGATTTGCGATTAATTCTGCATGATCGATGAATATAGTAATTTTCAAAGATGTCAAGTAACTATGGTTGCAAAAAACTATTTCAGATGGGGGACTTTTCTTCACCTCGTGGCGATAACGGAGATCCCTAACCCATTTAAGAAAAAAGAGAAAAAGCGAGAACAGCAAGATCAAGATCAACTATCTCCAAAAGAAGGAAAAAAGGAGGACAATCTGGAGACGCAAATCCAAAATCTATCACGAAAAGGTGCATATATTTTTGTTAAATGTTAGTTTTCTTTTACAATTTTGGAAACCAAAAAAAAAAAAATAAATTTGGGTGAATATTTATTTGACCTTATCAGCAAATACAATTTCTCATTGAGACAAATGCTGATTGACGTTTTTCATACTAATTGTTAGTCCATTATTTAAACACTGAATTGAAGAAGAATTTATCCGTTATTCCCTGATCATGACAAGGAGCACACACCTGATGTGATCGGTCAGCAGGGGATGCTCACTCCTCAATGGCAGCTGATCGCACCCCTTATGTTTTGGAGGTCCGTGTTTGCTCTGATCCTATTTTGTTTTGTTTGATGGACTTTGATATTGAATGCTGTTCGTTATCTCCACATCCTTCTTGATAACTATTTTTGAATGAACAGTAAACTCGTATTTTGATGGTGATTTCATGAAATAAAAAATATAATAATTGAGTTGAATACTAACTATTTCATAAAAACTGTCTCATTTTTTAACAGGAAGACGTCATAAAGGAAAAGAAAAGCGACTTTTTGATATGATTAGGAATCGTGGCCAGGAAATAAAAGATGAGAGAATGGTAAACGGACTTAGACAACGGAGACAAACAATCCCCAATAACTTTCAATACGGACAAAGATAATCTGGACTTACGTATTTATCATTGAATACAATAACAGGGTTGTCTATACAATGGGTAGAACCAAAGCTGATAAGAAAAATATATATATTGCTAATTTGAAAACTGTAATTAACTTCAATTTTGCAATTTTTACGATCCCATTCCCACTTTCTTTTTTTATTATAGATAAAATTTTATAAATTTGTGATGATTCAAGATTTGATTGAGATTATTGTTTATTTTATTGAAAGTGCGGAAGGGTATTGTATTTGTGTATACATATATAAAGTGGATGTCATAGAGTACATGTACCAGTTTGCATATTGTATTAATTTTATTTTTCTTTACTACCATTGACTGATATATTTAATCATACATAAATCGACAAAAAACATACTGTATGCGGAATAACTAGAATAAGCCACTTAAAGTGTACCTACTACGTTTTGTTAACATGTGGAAGTAAAAGAGAAAAAAAAATATCACTGAATAAAAATCCTTAAAGACGTCAAAAAGTTTACTGGAAGAAGTTTTATTGGTTACATGTATCTGAATTATACATATAAATGTAAAACCCTAGATACATTACTATCAAATAGGGTCCCTCTGGGAGTCTTAGAGATCAATGAAGTTATTAACATGAATTAATTTGGACGCAAAGCGAGACATATAATTGATGACGCTTCATTTTTGTAACAGTGAAAAAGTACCATTGCAGTAGTACTATTTCTGTAATATAATTAGATGTAACGTCTTGTTTGAAGGAATAGTATAAATGTATTGCCCAATAATGTGTATATGCCATAACTGTATTTACAGTAAAGTACTGTCATAACATAAAATATTTTTTTAATAAGACAGTTGTAGCTTCATTATATGTGGTCGTTTTTCTTTCTCATTTTTTAAACAATTAAATTTTCTCAAACATACGATAGCCTAGTATGTACTATATCATTATGTTATTTCTCTGCAAAGTGTTGGTAAAGTTTACAATTACAGTGAAAGATTTACAAACCAGAAGGTTATATTAGATGTAAACTAGCTATACACGTTTGCTGATGTATATGCATTTATTGGAAATATTTTTTTTTTCTATTTCTTTGTATAAAGAAAGACTAGCGGATGTTTACATTTACGTGCATCTAGATTATGCTGCAATTTATTTACATCAGAATCAAGATATAAGTTTATATTTATTATGATTCGATGTTGTTGAATGGTACATGTGACATATAAAGGGATGATATTTTCTCAAATGCAACATATATCTTTATGATAATATCTACTGAACACATAAATTTTCAATACTTTCCTTTGTATTAAGGTTATTTTTTGTCGGCCTCGGTCAGACAGTTTGGTTCTTGGGTCCGACAAAACGCATGTTGTCCTCGAACTCAGTCAATTAATGTTTAATAGTTCAGGCCCAGTAGGTGTAAAGTTTCCTTTTGGAGACATAGTACAAACTTAAAGTCTATTTATAACTATACTTTTTTCTGTTTCTATGCTTCATTTGCAATTCCGCCCACCTACAAACAGGCATTGAAAAGGTTGTCTAATAAGCGAGGACATTGCTGCCAATCTGAATGAAGCTAGAGCGAAAAGAAGCAGTTAACTGAGAACAATCAAAGTAACCAAAAATCATGTTAAATATGTGTATAGTTTTTTTTTTTCTTTTTTTTTTGGGGGGGGGGGGGGGGGGTTACTGCCAAGGCCTCAAGATAATATGTAATTTCTCTCCATATAAATGTTTTAGAACTTAAAGAAAAATGCCCCTTGAAAATGTAAATATGGGTGGAGATCGTGTATACCATTTTCTTACTTCGGATGAGACCGTATATACCGAGGACTTAGGTCCCGTGTGGCAGTAAGTGCTGGCACGAAAAAGGACCCTCACTGATCAATGGCCGTAAGTGCCGAGTGTAGGACAAAAGTGTTTGAAACTCTCCAACGGCAAGTAGTGGCGTCACCATCTAAGTGAAAAACTCTTGAGAGGGGCTTTAAACACAAACAAAAAGCAAAAATTATATCTACGCGTACATCGTAAAACTAAAAATTAAATTGATGAACTTTTTCTTTAAATTAATCCCTCTTTTTATAAAAAAAAAATTGCC
Source organism: Saccostrea glomerata (assembly GCA_003671525.1). Taxonomy (NCBI): domain Eukaryota; kingdom Metazoa; phylum Mollusca; class Bivalvia; order Ostreida; family Ostreidae; genus Saccostrea; species Saccostrea glomerata. Next base: position 10,366 of record PRKT01000980.1, read on the forward strand.
TGACACAATGCTTCTCATATTTTTGTTCTGATTTATGTGTCTACCAGACTCTCCGAGAAAATATTGTACTACACGCATTCTCAATTTATAGTACCAATTCGATCTTGGGAAAAGTCAAAAAATTTAGTGAACTGAAATTAACACTTTTATACGTCATTTGAAACATGAAAATGTATAGTTATTAAAAATCGCAATTAGATTTACATACTTCATGCTGTGTTTTGTTGGCCTCCTTCGAAATAAAAGCGGTTGGAAGGCTAATTTTACACCAAGATATTTACGTGATGTTGAAAAGCCATATTTGAAAACGAACGAATTTTTTTTTTAAATACAAAATCAATATAATACACATCAAATTTTGTTAACTATAAACATTTATGAAACCGTTTAAGCACATTTGTCAAAGGGGTGTAGAATCTTTGATTCAATTATTATTAAAAATAAAACGGATATAATTTTTATTTAAATGAAATTATTTTCTTTTTATTTTAACAAGTTTTATCACATCCGATGATAGGCTTAATAATGACAATATTCCCTAAAATGCTACATTAACTGATTCTTTATTAATCTGCTCAGAGAAACGCACATTATTTTGAATACAAGAAGGTCAAATATTTCGCCATTACCTGATTACGAAGTGTTCGTTAAATATCACGTAAATATCGCACAAAGATATCATACAAAAATAAAAGTATATTCGGGGAAAAAATAATTATATTATTTCAAATTATTGAATATTATTAATTTTCTTATCTATATATACGCTCTTTACAAAGGGTTGAATTGAAAATTCAAGTTATGATTTATCTATAGAGGACTGAGGATGTAATTCATACCCCCCCTTTCCACCATTTAATATGTTGATTATTTCAAAGGCAGCCACGTAGCATCGTTTTTTAAAGTGAGAGGGAGGGGGCAGCCAGAGAATTTTTTTACGCATATCACATGTGCTCTATAGAGCTATATACGTTCTATGTTCATATCACGTAAATTGAATTTTCAGTACCATTAAAGCATAGACGTATACGTATATGTCTAAGCAATAATTCCAATGGGAAAATTATGTGCACAATTTTATACATGTAAATATTTGTATTTCTTGCAAAGCAACAAAAATGGAAATGGATTCAATTTCGACCAGTTTATTGACACCCAACACCAAGCCGTCTTTTTTAACCCGATGTGGAAGTCCCCCCC
>PRKT01000980.1:11601-117508 GCA_003671525.1 Saccostrea glomerata
CCCCCCCCCCCCCCCCCCCCCACACACACACTACATGCAGCGCAGCGCCTATTCTCTGGAATTATATTTCCTACGAAAAATATTCTCTCCTTCAAAATGTTTAGCTTGGAATACAATTTAGGTGAAAATAACGATTTCTTAAGTTGACGATACACTATCAGTTCAAACAAACAGCAAAATACCGGTACAAACCTTAAGAAAGTTTTGTTTCAGATTTACGTTCCGAATGATAACGTGCATTACACTTAAAACAATGCAATATTAACTAATTGCTCAAAATGGAAACATTCGATCATTAAACCACAATTCTACTTGTGAATAATATTGCATGTCAATTCAATTTTCAAATCACACGGATGCACAAGATATTGAGTAAAATATGTTCACCTTTGCATGTGCACTTCCATTTGCATTTCTGCACTCTTGTTACAGAGAAAAATGCCATTTTAAGAAACAGTGTATTTCGTCATGTTTTTAGTTTTTAAATCATGAAGATTCACTCGCAAATCTGTTCAAACAGCTTTAGAATTTATTTCTAATTTATTTTAAAACGTGGTAACGTAAATATTGGTAACGTAAATATCGGTAACATAAATATCTTTCTGAGATTCATCGTAACTTTTAATGCTGTTGTTTAATTATTCCAATATTAATTAAAGGTATATTCTAGTGCTTGAGTGCTAGGCAGTTTGACCCATAGGAAACAGTGTAGTTTTCTTACTTAATTTGTGAATAAATACTAACACGTAAATATCGATGAATTTCTTAACCATTGGACTCAGAAGAATTAAAGGGGGACTATTTTTTAAAAATACAGATAAACAGTGTCTTTTTTACCATTCCATGCAATAGAAGAGGTGTTCATGATGTTAAAAAGTTACAACTTTATCCTATTGAGTCAGTTCAGCAATCCTTCAAGTCCTTTTGAATTTCCAAATTGAAAAGTAATAATTTTGCGGTGACATCAAAATTTGATAAATATATTAAAATTTTTAAAAATTTGTGACACGCATATGTGTGAAGGGTGTAATATTCAGAAAATATAACTCAAATGTAGGACGATCTTGCTAAGAAAAAGATGTGTAAGTGATTTAAAACTTATTTTTAGTTTAAAATAAAAACTCTACTATGATCGGCGACAGTAACGTAAATATCGATTTCTGCCATAAAATGCGATTTTCGCCTAGGACAATCATTCAAGTTACGACAAACAATTGTTGTATTTTAATCTACAACCAACGATGGTTCATATGACTTACAGAAAATAGAATTTATTAGAAATATTATATTACTTAAAACGCGGTACATTATTTAAAGCGAATTGAGACTATAATTTGAGAATCAGTGTGACATAATCCTTTGCATGTTACAGCTTCTTCAAATGGAGTAGAAGGTTTCATTATACATAGTGTATATTGTTTTTAATTTAAAAATTGGGAAGGAGCGTCCTATTAACATCTTAAGTTTAAATGTACTTATACACTTGAAATTTAAGAGGGTCTTACTTAGTTAAAGAAAACTTCAAGGGAAATGAATGAATTTCTCAAAGAAACTTATGATGAGGAGCATTTCGCAATACGTGGATGTATATATAATAATTAACAATAAAATATAAGAGTTGTAAAGATCGTTTGCAGTGTGATTGCTTATGAAACAAAAAACTGGTAAGAATATTTCATCTTTTATATATTCACAAATTTATGCAAATAATGACATATTTAAAATGTTTGCTTGCCTTCTCCCGACTAAAGGTAAAAAGAATTAGGTCTGTTGCTAGGCAGGATTTTTTTTCCAGAAATTTTAATATATATGTTGACTGAATTGGAAAATTCAAGAATTAAAAGAAAAAAAATCTTAATTCCGAGGTAGAAAAAGTTTTGAGTCGGGCTATTTTTAGCCAGTTTGTCAGGAGAGGGCAACCTAACATTTATTTTTAAAGATTACCTAATTATACATCATTATCTTTTGTAAACTATTATTTATGATAATTATGTTAACTACAAAACTGTTCTTTTATGTTAACAAGAAAATTAAACTTTCTACACCCATTTGCGAACGTTAATAGATGTGCAGAGATCGCAAACTGCAATTTATCGAAAATAATTCCAACATTGTATATTAAGTATCCATCAACGAGCAATTATAATATTATAAAAAAGAATGGATTTTGTATAAGGTTATTCCTATTTTATGTTCATCAGTGCCCTGTGTTGTTTAAGCTTTGCCTGAACTGATTGATATATATCACCAAAATGGAGAGGAGCAAACTATTTTGTTCTTGGGTTCTTCTTTTTGCGATACAAATCACGGACTCATATGCAGAAAATTCATCCATGATAGTAGTTAACGATTCTAGTAAGAATGAAACGGATCTTCTGAAAAATGTACTTAGTGTTTTGGAACAATTTGAGAAAGACCAAGCCATGAAAATGGAATCCATTCAAGACAAACTTGATGCCATGAACGAGAAACTTTGGCATTGTAAGTACAGTCAAATATTTAGCTTATAGCGAATTGACAGAGTCTAGAATACATGTAATTTGTTATATCCGTTAAGTTCGTAAAAAATTCAAAACTGGGGGATTGGGGGTGAAAATCACTACTCTAAAAGCGGAAATACCGTACAGTGTGATCGTATTCTCCCTGGCTTATCAAGAAATCAATTGCAACACACTTAACTTTCATAGAGTTATCTGAGAAATTAGAATGAAAATTTAATGTGAATATTCAACAAATCTTGATACAGTATAATTTGTCCAAACCGGCTACCGCCGGTTCCATAAAATTTGGCCGGTTTAGACAGTGCAGGAAAAATGCAGGAAAATATCAATTTCGAAAATTTCGTTGTTTATTTTCAAGTACATCATATACATATTATAAAAAAGATTAAATGATAAAATCAATCAATATTTTGGAGTCTGGGAATTATAGAATAGTCTCACATGACTTAATGTATTTTCTTATTTGTTCACGAAGTTTGAAAGTCGGGTGAAAAGATACCTCAATTAAACTTTACAGGCACGCATAATATAGGCCTACTATGTATCAAGCGGACCGGGTTTTGCTTGTCAAAGATCTCATTCAATGGATTTACAGTAATGCACAATTATTAACGATGTGCTAATTATTAGATTGAACTTTTAATTTTTATGTAAAAAATTACGTCTTCCCCCACAGTGTTATGGCGCCATTCTGAAATTCGTTCGATTTTCGATCCCGATTTATATTTTGATTTGTAAATCGCGTACATGCATGTATATTTTTGTGTTTATGTTATAATGTGGTAAAAAGGTGTTAAAACAAAGTTTTTTTGTTATTGTAATTTAATAATTATAAGATATTTTTCAAGTGGGCTGCGTCACCATTGCATTTCACATAGTATGTCTCATGGCACTAATCATACTAATGTAAACGCAGATTATTACATCCACTACGAAAGATATTAATTGCTTTGAAGTGACTCGGGTGTGGCCGGATTAGAGGGAATAATTATCGTTAATTATGAGCAGTTGGGACCAGTTTGGCCGTTCGGAATACAGAATAGACAGTATCTGGACTACACAGAATTTTTTTTAATGAATTTGTTAAAGAAGTGCACGGGACTAAAATTTATAGACGGAATGGACAAAAGTCCGGAGTACTCAGAGTCCGGATTAGACAAATCTTACTGTAATTATATGATCATAAATGTTAATATTCATAGTTTCCTTTCTCAACTTTTATATGGTTTAGAATTTCAAATTTATAGGTGGGACTAAACATTCAAAGCACGCTTCACTAAGACCGAACACAACAAGGAGAAGAAAATATCTCATCACTAGAGCAGCAAGAAAACCAAACATTGCTTCAATATCATCAGTTTCATCTAAAGGTAATTATTTTATTTCACTTTATGCATGAAACGTAAAGATGATGAACAATGAGCGATTTCAACACTTCATTTGAATATCATAACGTTTAAGCAGAATGAACAATGATCTCTCTATGTATAGGTATAGATGGGATCAGGGTTCCGGGCCATCAAAACTAAAAAAGGATTGATTTAATTGTTTCTTTGTTGGTTAACGTCCCTGTGAAGAATTTTTACTCATGTGGAAACGACACCACTTGCCGATGGAAAGCTGTAAAGTTGTCTCATGCTCGGCATTTGCAGCCATTAAGCTGTGAAAAAAAAATCTTTTTTCGTGCCAGCACCTACTGTGACCCGGGACTTCGGTTTATAGTATCATCTTAAGGCCGGGACCGGTCTCTACGCCCCACATGAGGATTTCGAACCCCCAACGTAGGAGTTCTAAGTTCCAGTTACCGTTTCTTTCATTTACCTTTCAATTTACTGTATGGTTTAGAATCACCCTGTGTCAAGCCTTTACATCACTCACTTTTTAAAAATAGATAGAGAAAACTTACAGCTGGTATCAGAAGTAATCTTGTCTTAGTGTTATTGCATCCTGGTGTCCCCGTGGCGCAAAGGTGATCCTTATGTCGCGGGTTAGAATCTCAATGTGGAACATGACGACCATTCCTTCGGATACGACCTTAAAAGCCGAGATCCGGTGTCTCAGAAAATGCTGGCACGAAAAAGATCCATCCCTGCCTAATGACCCTCAGTGCCGAGTATAGGACTAAGTTTGCAGCTCTCCAACGGCAAGTGGTGGCGTCGCAATTCCATGGTCATTTCTTCAGTAGAACTAAAATCCATTATTTTGTTTGTTCTGAATCCGATACTTTTATTTCTTTCAGGTAGCAGGGGAAGAAAATTTCTTCTCCTCTTTATGGCAAACCACTACCAGGTATCTGGGCCAGTGAAAGTTTACATTACCACAGAAAATAATACGTCCGTTAATATCTCCACTTTTCCTCATTTGAGTGCCAAAATTAAATCAGCAACGGACAGAATTATAAATGTTTCTTCCCATTCCAGCATCGCACTCCCTTTAAATTTTACGTGTGAATATTCTATAATTGAAACCAAAGCCATTTTGTTGCAGACATCTGAACTATCGACCGTAACTATCTTTGATAGCTTTTACAAAACGTCTAACGATGGAACTCTAATTATACCGACAAATAAACTAGCGACGAGATATCTTGTTTCGTCAACAAAACCGTATTATTCTATCAGCAAAGACTATTTGAGCCAGTTTGCCGTTGCAGCCACACATGAGAAAACGAAAGTCAAAATCAAATTTAGGTTGATGAGCAATGCTTCCATTTCGCTACTTGGTAGAACATACAGAAACCAGGAAGTATTCACAACATCTTTAAATGAATATGAAACTTTGCAGGTAGGGCATACTAATGACCTAACAGGAACACTTATTAAGTCATCAAAACCAATAGCCGTATTCTCTGGGAATCGATGCCAGTATCTTAAACTCGGTGCATGTAGTCACATGGTCACTCAGTTACCGCCAACTACCGAACTCGATAACAAATACATTGTCCCCCCGTTCCATGGTAATTCAGGAACATTGATTCAAGTGATCAGTGAAAGTCAGACTTCTATTGACGTCACAATCTGGAACGAGGCATCCACGTGGTATATGAAGGAAAGAGAATACAGAAACAGGGAAGTGACATCAGAGGAAATAACCATTTTAGAGTCAAATGGTGCCATCTTGGTAACTGGTTTCGGAATGGGTGCCAGCTTTAACGACCCGTACATGACGGTGATTCCTGGTGTACATCAATATATTGACTACTACAAGGTGGTTGTCCCGGATGGATATACACACAACTACATGTGTGTGATCATTCCGAACGAATTTACAAAAGATCTTCAGATAAATGGCTTCTCTTTTGATTTTTACAAAACTGTCCGTCTGAGTTCAGTAGTCTTAGACACTACCTTCAGCATTCGTTTACTTGAAGTTAACAGCGGACCCGTGGTAGTATCCACAACTAATAACGCAAAATTCGGGTTAATTGTCTACGGGCATAGGTATGATGACGGATATGGATTCGCTGGCAATTTTATTGTTTCCTAATTTTTCTTTTCAAAATAATGGGTTAAAGGATGCTACATATATCTACTTTAAATGATACTCCTCATTTTGTGTATATCTCTTTTTTTTTGCATTTTTAATGAAGTGCATGTATAAAACATCTCTATTCCTGCAGATAATCAAAATATGTCTTAAAAGGAACATTTGAATAGAAAAGTGTGAAGTACAATTTTGCAATTTGCAACGCTCATATTCATTTACTTACGTCACATTTAAAAAGAACTGTAAAAACCTCCTAATATAAGCATAAATATTTTAATAAAGGAAGGTATTAACACTTCCGGTTACGCAAAGTTTTACGATATTTTTTAAAACTTGAAATCCATCCGGCTGACGCTCTCCTCCTTTTATCATTTTCACTCGATTTTACCAAGTTCGGAAAAAGGATTATCTTTCTTGGCATTGAGAACAGGATTTAATGCACATAAAAATCATAACAGTACCAATTGTCCCTCGCAAATTTTGCAGTCCTCTGTGTGAAGTATACATGCAAATACTGCTTTATGTCCCTCTCCAGAATTTTTCACTTATGATATGGAGACGCCAACCCTTGCCCGTGGAGAGCTGCAAATTGTTGTTTTATACTCGGTACTCAAGGCAAGGGAGCAGTGAGGGATCTTTTTCGTGCCAGCACCTACTGCGACACGGGGCCTCGAGTTGGTTTATACGGTCTCATCCAAAAGACCGGTCCCTACGTCGCAGAGTGAAAAAATTTCGAACCCGCGAGGAAGGATCAACTCCTTACTTCACGAATCTAGAGCAATATTTAATTGGAAGAGGTCGAGAACTGCTCCATCCATAGAGTGCCGCTATATTTTTGGTTATCGAACCTGAAAAACATTAATAGCTTAAAGTAATATACGCCGTATGGATGCCGATTTGTATGTGAAACAAAATGATTAAATGATTTGAAACACATAAAGTGTAATGAAAAAATAATATTTCCACAAAATTCAACTATAAAACTCGTTGTAATAACAGAACAATAAAGCAATATCTGCAATCAAGAATTCAGTCTTTTCATGAATATTGATAAAGGAAGTGCGTAAACAGTAGGTCTAAATATAGACACGTATGTCCACGGGAAATTATAGACAACGAAGCACGTTGCATTTTGACAACGATTATTAATAAAAGGTTAATATGCGTCATAACAGAGTATAGATGGTTGATACTGATTACATTTAAAGATAAGTTATATTAATAGTAACACGCCATCCATGTCAAAAGTGAGTTGTATCTCAAAGGGCTTACCTCGTTTTCTTGACGCCGTGTTTGTTTATCAATCTAAAAGTAGCGACGGCGTCACGTGGTGGATTTACTTAAAAATAGACATTATTCTCCTTGCAGGATAATAAATAATTATAATTTGATAACTTTATAACGAATTTTATTTAAATGGTGTAATTTACAGCATTTTCGTAACTTTTATTGGTAAACAAAATATATAAATTTCCAGCCGTATTTTAAAATGGCGCACGTTATAGCGTATATTACTTTAAGCGACTGGTTTTCTTTTTTCAGTACATGTTTATCTTTACAAATCAAAATTGTTATTACATGAATTTTAAAAAGGATGTAAAATATAGCTTTCTTTACATTCAAAAAATGCAGGATGTTTTCTTGTTTTCTTTTTCTTCTGAGGCATTTTGTATGATATTAAAATTATCAACATGCTTCACACATTTCAATAAACACAGGTAAACTCAAACTTGCAAACTTTTGCTTTTTATCAATTATTTGAAGATTAGAGAAACATTAGAGAATTTAAGGGGGCAAATACCAAGGTTCAAAACATTGACAGTATGGAAAATAATGACTCAGTGGTGTTTATTAAAACATTACACAATTATTTCAATAGTAATTTAAATTTAATTCATAATAACATACGCATTTCTTCTAAATTTATCACTTTGCAAAGGTAACACACAGTTTATCCAAGATTGATTAGAAAAATGTGCCTTGACAATTCAATTAAAAACGGAATTAATACATCAAAATATATCGTTTTAGGATATTACACTTATGTCAAGTGTTATCTGAAAGATCTCTAAAGGATAATTTTTGACAGTTAAAAATGATGAGAGAGAAGGAGATAGAGAGAGAAAAAAGACAAACATTGAAATGGCACCCTTTTCTCAAAATATTTCCGTTAGTTAAGGATTTAGTAATAAAATATGTATATTTTTCAAGCTGTTTTTGAAATAGAATTAACTTTGCAATACAAGTACTTGACAAATAACGTAACATCTGACAAATAATGGGTTTTTTTTTATTTAAACACATCCTATTTGCATAATGATCCCACAATTCGGAATTGGGCTCGAATTTCATGGAATGGTATCTGATGATTGTATGTTGTTTAACGTCCCTCTCGAGACTTTTTCACTCATATAATTATATGGAGATGCCAACACTTACCAATGGAGAGCTGCAAATTTTGTCCTGTACTCGGCATCTTTGGCAGTGAAAGATCATTTTCCTGCCAGCACTTCTGCGACACGGTATCTTGGTTTTTTCGGTCCCCAAGTCCCACAGTCAGATTCGAGCCCGCGACGTAAGGATTAACTCCTTATTTAGCGACCCTCTAAGCAAGCTACGCCACGAGGATGACGGAATGGTATCAGAAATCTGGTTTTGGGATAAGTAATGGAAGAACGAATTTTAAGCTGTTTCTTAATGAAACCTTAAACTTACCTTCGTTTCTTGAGGATTTAAAAGTATTAAGGAAAAAAATATTAACTACAAGCAGACGAATTTCCTCTGTTGTTGTTTTGAACATATTTTATTGATAATATGTCAAATGGATTGGACACAAGTTTCAAAAACTTAGATAGTCCTCTATTATCAGTTCCTCCCTATTCGACATGCAAAGTCTTTCTTATACTAGATTGTGTTGCAATGAATGCAGATCCCAACTATCCCTATATATTTATTTAAATGTTATTTTTTAATATGTTAAATTCAAGGCTATTCAAAATTCCGTAAATTCCTGTCGTTTAAATATCAACAGAAAAAAAGATATTCGTATTTAATCAATCTAGATATTCTATCAGACTTACTTTACAATTTATTCGTCAACATCGATTTCAAATCCAAAAAAAATAAAGAGAATTTTGGCGGGAGGTGTTTTTTTTAATCTAAATTTGTATAATGTCTGAAATATTTCAATTTCAAAACAACCTAATAAATTCAATCAATTTAATTAAAATATTTTGTCAACTTGATTTTAGCAATAATTTAAGATTTCCTTTAATGTATTGATTTTGATCCCTGTGCTTATATCAGCTTTGACATATTTGACAATAAGAAAACATGTTTTATTTTGTTTTGCTTTTGGCGCCTGATTTCTTATCAAGATATTTGCGTTATTATTTGAAAAGCAGAATTTTTAATGAGATTCCAAGACAGTGATGCCATGAAGATCAATGTAGATCATAATTAATTTGTAATTATTATTCCCTATATCAGATGAATTGATTATTTTTTTCCCGACCGAAAATTTCAATAATTTGTGCTAAAGTAGGTAAACTTTTGTATGTGCATGATACTCATTAAGCAATAATAATTAGTGTAAATAACGATAATACATTGATTGCATTATTTCTTATCTCATAAAAAAAGAAAAAAAAATCTTTTCAACAACAGAGAGAGGGGAGGGTAAAGGGCGAGATCCGCTTAATATATACATAATTATAAATACAAAATACATTTTGAATATTATTTTTTTAAAAATGTGTATAAATTTATTATTATTAATTTAACAAAAAAAAAAAAATAATCAAATTGAAATTTGCATGGCATCTATCCTCTCTATATCTATGGCGCGCGTGGCGCAGTGGCTAGAATGTGTGCTGGAGAGTCGCGAAGTTAGCAGCTGATCCTTGCGTCGCAGGTTAAAATCCCACTGTGGGACGTGGAAACCGGTCCTTTGGATGAGACCAAATATATTCCGAGGTCCCGTGTCGCAGGTTCTGGCACGAAAAAGATCCCTCCCTGCTCAATGGCCCCAAGTGTCGAGTAACGGACAAAATTTGCAGCTCTCTATCGGTAATGGTGGCGTCTCCATATGAGTGAAAAATTCTCGAGAGAGACGTTAAACAATATACAATCAATCAATCACTCATAATATACATGTTTATTCTATTATCCAATTAAATCAAAATCTAATTCTTATTCTATGTAACAATCAGAGTAAAATTTTTGAAAAACAATTTTTGTTTTACACATAGTGCAAGTTTTATATAATATATAGCATAAAATTATATTATTATTAGTGTTCGTTTCACCAAATAACTCCACAAATTAAAAGAAAACATCTCTAAATGCATAGCTTGTTGCAATTTATGTATTTATTTATGTTAATGTTAATTGAAAGTTTTTTTCTGTCAATGTAGTTAAGGGTAATTAATAAAACAGTTGCACAGTATTGTTAGATTGCACTGAAGTTGTGACTTAGTGAAGTTAGATTATAGAGGTCCAATGCCAACTATTACTTGTCATTGAATAAATTTTCATGGCATAATACTTTCTCAACTAATTAATTATTGATTTTTTTAAATTATAATTTCAGATTGAATTAAAATGATATCATTATAAGTATTGTGACGAAGTTCTTGAAGGGAAAATGTTAACAGCCAACACACTGCATCCCTCATCGGTAAAGTTTTACTTGTAATATGGTCCCCCATTAAAACCATTAAAATGCCCGAATTCAAAACCTACAGTCAAATGCAGTCAAGTCAAAACCTCCAGTAAAAAACTAGTTTAAAGCGGAATATTGGTCTTAACATTGAGTCCAGGTGACAAGTATGTAACTCACCGTCAATCAACAAATGATCAATGAGTGAAACTTACACTTAAATTATCTGGAAACCTGTGCACATGTACAAGAAAAAAATAGGGGAACTTAATAGGGCACATCGACGAACTGCGGGATCGAGGAACAGACAGACGGGGAGAGTTAATTAGGGGGTAGGGGTTAAATTTATTGGCCACATTGTTTTTTCATTTAAACAAGCATCTTGAGATTTTCGTATTTCGAGGATGAGAAACTATTTCTATTTAGATCAGTGGATTTAAGCTATATAAAATTTAAAAATCATGAAAAACATGACTGTGTAGTAGTACATTACAACCTGAAGTAAAGCTTAAAATATTTCTAAGAGTCTTAGGCATTGGTTGAATTGTAAAATCAACGATCTTTGCTGCAGAATAAAGATAAATATTAAAATGTCTGTATATATATAATTCTATGAAATTCTTAAGGATATAGATGTATGCATTTGATTTACTGAACAGACATAATTTCTTCATTAATCCAAAGTCCCAATTTTTCGATAATCAATGCAAAATGGTTTTGATTATTACTAGTATTCTATCACTTAAATCTTTTGTTTAAAACCTCAATTATGCATGTAATATGCATAATGCATAATGTTCAATTTCAGGAATAAAAACATGCACATAAACAAACTTATCTGAACTAACATAAGGGACCACAACAAACAGTTTTATTAAGAATTAGAGGATTTCTGTCACATCAATTCAGGCTTCATTATTCATTAACAGAATTTATAGAAATATATATGTACAAGGAAATGTATCCTATCTCTTAAATAACATTAAAATTACCATATTGTGTAGGTAGATAGTAAAAGGACAGTTTGGATTAAGGTTAATAATAGCAAATAACACAAATATGTATAATGGAAGTATTTTTTTGTAAAGTCACTAAAACGAAGTCAAAATTTTCCTTTGCAGATTTTAGTGATTGGAAGAATTTAGAAACTTTAGTACAGTTAAAACTTGCTGAGTTTAAGGCGAAATTACGACCTATCTTAATATCGAGAAAACGTTAAAACGGATATATGGTTGGTTCGGTAATATCAACTTGACATATTCTTGGTATAGTGTACATTGGAATTCAAATAAACGAAGAACAAGATAGAGTAAGACCCCTTTTTGACGCCTGATTTTGGGTGTCTTTCAGAATGATACAGTTTATCCATAAAGACTTTTTTATTCCTGCCACGAAATGAGCATTTGTTCTAAGTTTTGAAAAACACTGAGGTCACAGAGAGGTCAGAAAATAGGTCAATTTTAGATACTTCTCATTTTCATGCAATTTTTCCATAAATTTTATAGAACATTTTGTTTCGGAAAACAAAGAGCACTAGCTTGCCTTTCCACCAAATTAAAATTTTTCATAAACTAGTTTCAGTGCAATTTATATGTAAAAATCTCTGATAGGCAAGCTTGTGCTCTTTGTTTTCCGAAGACAAAAGTATGTCAAATTTGATAAAGTTCTACCAGAATTAAGGAAATTGTGGAAAATGTCCTTCTTCAGAACACTTTAGCTTCCCTGCAAGCTTTGAATCCAAATTAATTTTAACGTAAGCATCATTATATGTTCTGAAGTACAAACTATCACAATTTTATCAGTGTTCTGAATTTCATGCCCCCTTTCTTAGAAGGGAGGGCATATTGCTTTGTTGCTGTCTGTCGGTCTGTTGGTCGGTCTGTCGGTCCATTTAGTTTCTGTTCATTTTTACAACCGTTGCTCATACGGAAATGAAATTTTGTCTACAGATTTATCAGATAAATATCTAGCTCAAGTTTTCTTTTGGGTGCGATTGCGCTATTTTTGACAGAGTTATGCCTCTAGGCCTGGGAAAAATTCCAATTTGAGGGAGGGAGCATAAGTGTTTTACAAACATCTCTTGTTACATGTACATCAGATAAGGGGCCGTCACCCAACCTTGTCCTTTATTCGATGTATGTAACCTGTATGTAAACGATGTTATACATTTTCTTTTTGGTAAAACGTTCCCCTTTCTAATTTTTGAAGTAACTGCCCGTGGAGAGCTGCAAATTTTGTCCATAATTCGACACTCAGGGTCATTGAGCAGCGAGAAATATTTTATGCACACATCTACTGCCACATTGGACTTCGGATTATACGTCATCCTTCACATGCCAAAGGGGGATTCTAGCCCGCAACGTAAATAAATTTATCATCTCCTAACTCTGCGACACTAGAGCAGATGCTTTATCCAATTCGCCACACAGGCGACCATGATGCTTCAGATTAAAGGAAAAAATGGAACCTTCGGTATAGGTTTGTATTTTACAGCAGACAACACGTGTATGCTCCTTAGTTTGCATCATTAAAAATACCCAAAAATGAAAGCAGAAAAAGAATTCTAAATAACCTTTAAGTTATTTACTTCTTAATATGCAGAGTAAAGTATATTACATGTGAAAACTTTATATAGGTCCAGAAGCTATTGCGCAGAAAGAGAAAGTCAATATTTAGCAGTTTTTTTTTCTTTCTTTCTTTGAAATGATACTTGTACCATAACACTGAAAATCATAATAATTTCCAATCGGTTTGGGTTCAATGAAAAAAAAGAATTCTTGTTATATCTACATGTAGCTTATTTCTGTGGAATTAATTGTATCCTTTAATATTTACAATAATTTCCGTAAAGTTAACAATGATAAGAGTTCTGTTCAAGAAAAAACTAAGTTTGAAATCTATTTCAAATTTTGTAATCTATTTCAAATTTTGTAATTAACTGAAAAAAAAATTCTAACTTAATCCTGCGTAAAACTACACTTTAAGTAGAACTCTTCAGTGTACGGTTTTTAAAGCTTCCTTAAGTTTTTTTTTTTTTTTTACACCTTCATCCTGCACCACAAATACAAATCAAGGTTATCGGTGCAGATTTTCTTCCTGTCAACGTTTCGCCTTGAATATCTATGCACATGACAAAAATGTCTCCGTGAAATGGTGATACGATCATGAAACAATTAACAAATTAATTAATTACTTTCTGTCCATTGACCCTAATAAACATCAACGATATGAACTACCTTGCGAAATATAGAAAATAAATCATGAAATTATGTGTCACATTTTTTCTTTGCAGTGCTATCGCTGTAAGTGACCCCAAACGTGATAAATTCCATATTTTGATGAGCTACATAAGTTTATGACTATTAAGGCCACAAACAAAAAATCTGACAAGTTCTTCAGAGCCGGAGCCGTCGAAGTTAATTAATTCTCGTCATGAAATCGAAGTGCGTTTCATAGCTTGACCCTACTTTATGCAAAGTTTCGATGTTATATCATTGACCTTATATGGAAATAATGTTGATTTCCATCACCGAACAATGTGAAATTTACATAACATGTGAAATCTACGTAAAGCTGAACATATTTCTTTTAATTTGTAAATTAGGCAATAAATTATTTGTTAAGGTAATTAGAAAGTGGTTTACATATTAAGTTATTGATTTCTACAGTTTTATCTGAATGATACAAAAAAAATTCAAAACAGAAATTGGAATGTGAAAAATTAGGATTAGCTAAAATGCATGAAGATCAAAAGGACAGAATATTTACAGCTTCCTGATTCCAGTTTCAGAGTTTTCAAAACAACTTTTCATCATTTGCGGAACATTTTTCAAACGACAATGCTTCAAGGTCAAATTAAAACTTAATTGTTCATGAAAATATTTCGGCATTCCAAACATGCACAAGGCTTCGTTAGTTTAGAATTATAATGCTTTAGAATTTTAAAGTACATTCAAATGCTACGAATATTTAAGTCATTTGTATCAGAAAAAAAACAAACATGTAAAGATATAGATATGAAATGAATCAATAAACATGGGTTTGTCAACAACACATTAACGATTAGAGTGCAAGATTATTTTTAAAAACATCCCCTTTAAATTCAAAAACTGTAGTTACATTTATCCTGCAAATTTGAAATATGCTTCAAATGTAAAAAAAAAACAAAAAAAAAAAAAAACAAAAAACATTTCAATATTTATTTTAAATGTTTTCTATCGGCTGTAAGTAAGTCATGCGTACATATTTATGTTCAAAATACTATGGATAAGGTTTTCGTACAGCGTTTGTGTTACATTAAAGTTTTGCAATTTAAGAAATTTCAAAACTCTCTAGTCTAAGGAGTTAAGAACGGCTCTGCTTCATTAAAATGAAAGTGAAATTTTTTTACCCTAACGAGAAATTTTGTAAATGTTTTTGTTATGTTTGGTTTTCATTTTAGGTAAATTAAGTAAACAAGATGCGAGAGTAGGTAATCGATAGTTTCTTTCTTTCGGCTAATTACTTTTTGACGCCCTTATTTTGGGGAATTGAAGAATAGTCCGTAGTGGTGCATATCGATGTATAATGTTATATTAATTTAAAAGATTTTGATTACTCTTATTGTTCTGATTTTTGCACATAAACTGTATATTAAAGTTTAAATTACGGACTTTTGATTTGTTCAAATTAGATTCTCTTTGAAAGCGAGTAACTCAGTAGCCACAGAGCTTATCCTGGAAGTTTCACCGAGGGTGTTACTTCCAGTGTGAAAGTATCCCAATTATCTACCTTGTAGAAAAGCTGCAAAGTTATTTATTGCTAATAATTTATTTCAAATTCTAATTTTGGAGACACAAATTTTCTTGGCAAAAATGTGTATTTTACTTCTTCATTCGGAGCTCCTCGCACACAATCTACAAAACAACAGAGTCCTTCCTTAATGAAAGGAAAAGTAGACCACACATGTACAATAAAGCACACGAAGAGTACAAATGAGTTAGCTGTATGCAGCCTTGAGTGAGACAAAACCAGCAATCTATCTTTTAATTAGTCACTGATCACTATTGTCACAACCAATCATTGATTTCACCACAAACATTGTTAACCATTGAAACCGCAGCCATAAATCGATTTAAACCATTGAATTTAATACAAGTTTTGATTTAGTGATCGGAAGTTTTCCGTAGTGAAATAAATCATTTGAAATGCAACTGTGGCTTGTTTTGCGGAAAAGTGACACATGTCTGTGTAATTTAAATCCGACTCTCTTGGAAGCTTTGATAAAGTTGTTCAAATTTATGATTTTGGCACAGAAAAAAAACTTTTGATTTGATAGAATCTTAGAGGCTTTAATCAAAATAAATTATTTCTTATTTACTTATTTTTGTTTCTTAATTACGCGTAAATTTATTTATTTTCATAAAATTGTTTCCATCCTGAATTTGTTTTAATGGATTTTAAGCCCAATATTTCCTAATTGCTTTTTGGCTTTTCTTTGATAAAATTTTTTGCAATTTCTCACATTTAGCTTACTTAGCGATTATACAATGAATAATATTATTGAAAGTGGCGAAAAAAATATAAATAAATTATAATTGAAAGATTTTGATGCGCATGGTGATTAATTGATCAATCAATCTAGTTTCTCCCCCCCCCCCCCCCCGATAAATAAATATTAGAGTGAATGAGTGGTAAAATCGTGCAAACTTTGTTTTTGTTTCTCAATAAATGAACATGAATCACAGCTATTATTAATACTTTAGAATTACACAACCGTCTTAATTTCGGATAATAATTACTCACTCTAAATTCGATTTAAAAGTAGTCATTTTCTTTCTTTTAAAGCATTCGATCATCTTAATCATCGATATAAAAGGAGAGTTAAAGAAAAAAAAATGCACGAATTATATAAACTTAAATTATACGTCATGCTGCACGTGTTTTAATATGAATTCCACCCAACTCCCCAAATAAAAAATGAAAAAAAAAAAATAATATAGCATAAACTCTGTTGAATATATTTTTTCTCTCGGAAAGGGCTTGCATATGTGTAAAAATCTCGATAAGGACGCTCTAAACACTACACACTAAAGAGCTCTATTTATTGGGTAGTGTAATGCAGTCAGAGTGATCTGTCCTTAATGTAAGATTAAAGAAATTGTTATTTACCGCTAATTACATTTATAATAGATAAAAATATTTTTAACATTATATAAGACAAAGGGTAAGAGTTTAATTAATTATTTTCATTTATTTTCTCAATGAAAGTAAACAACTTATTTCTGCTCACAAATAGTCCATTGTCTTTGAACATTTTTCCTGCGCAAATAAGGCATGTACCCTATGTTCTAAATGAATGAAAAGGCTCAATATGCATATCTTTATATGATATATTTTTCTCTGAGTCCAAAAAACAGTTTCTCTTAGTGTTTAGAGCTTCCTTAAAGGCGAAAAAAAAATCATTACTCTCTAGAAACAAATACACTGAACAATGGAAAGCAAAGACCGTCGATACTGTTCACTATACTAATTTATTTAGATGTATAATTCTGTGTATGATTTGTAATGTTTCCAAAAGAACCCAAAATCTGGATTAAACACAATTCATAGATATAACATGTTTGCGAGGAGCGCCAATATTTACAGTTGACAGTTTACTTTTGCACTTTGACAATGTACAGAAGCTCTTTTGCGATATGATTATTTTGCACAACATTTAATTCAACAAAAATATCGAGTTATTTCAAATGAACAAATAAGCTGCCCTTGAAGAAAACGACAACCACCCTACACATTACTCCCGTCCTCAACATACAAGTGCCAAATAAAACCATATCTATAACCACTAGATTTTTTTATCTATTCTAAACCTCCGTGCACAACACAGGTTTAAATGTTAAAGTTAACCGCAAGTATTAAATTCAGTGCTTCTTGTAAAAGTTAATTAAAATTTAGATATGATTAAATTTCTTATGAGCGACAAACCTTTACGAATGTTAAAAAATCTCCATCTCTCCCAAATAATTTTGCTTAAATATCAAGAATTTAATAACTAAGCCAACAAATATATTTTTTTTTCTTGTGGTCAGATAAATACAAATTGCAACAATCACTATACATTAGTATGGTTAATTCTCTCAATATTCGACAAATATATTTTATTGCTTACTGAATAAATAATTAGTAAAAGGTTAATTAATTTATAACGTATAGGAAGTTTGATAATCAAAATTCAAATTGTTTGGAATGTCTTTCGTTCGCGAAGGGGTACGAGCTTGTCAAACGCATCAGGAATAAATTAATTCGCGATTGACGGCATTCATTTGTCGAATTTAATGAACGTGCATAAATTTTGAAGAACATATATAAAGCTGAACGTGCTTTTCTATTTCACCATAGAACCTTTTTTGTCTATCTTTTCTGTAGCCGCAGTGGAACTTAACAATTCCTTGTGGTTAGAAACATGGGGACTACACAGGTTTTAGTGGGGGTCATATGTTTGCTTTTTTCACAATGTTCTGGCTTCTTCAATCCTGCTATGGTAAGCTATCTCTTTTTTTTTTTTTACCTTTTTTACCTTTTTTTTTATTTTACAATTTTTATTGTAATTAAAGGGAAAAATCAGTTTTAATCTAAAAAGAAAAATAAATTATTCAATTTTTTTATCTTTGATATTCCAACGGTTTTTTTTCTCATGAAAAACCATAATGCTTTCGTAATTCAAAAAACAAAGCAATTGAATTAATTTAAAAGGAATAGAAGCATTTCTTTTACTTATGTTTTGCTTTGTTTTTCAGAAACACTCCCTCGCACAATCCATCAGCCAATCCGTTTCAAAAGCAGTTGCCAACAACCAGAACCAGATGTTGGTAGCTAATGTCGCAAACGTTGGCTCCATGATCGGAACACAAAACAATGGCCCAGTACAGAACTTCAACGCTGGAAAACCTGCACCAAAGCAACCAAGTTTGCCGTCAGGAATCAGCTCGTCTTTCGCTAGCAGATTTACTGGTGGTCAGCAGACTCAACAGAGCCACAACTCTTATCATGCTTCCATGTCTGCATCCGCTAGTCAACAACAGCAACAGGTTAATGAGTACCGTAAGCTTTTTGGAATGCTTGCTTCATTGTCCCAGAACCAGCATCAACAACATTCCCATTCTGGAAATGTAATGAAAGCAGAAGCCATCCTAAATAAGATGCTCGGAAAGTCCATCAGCATGAAAGCCACGAATTCTTATTCCTCGCCGACTCAAATGAATTCTCGTATTCAACTTATCCAGAATATGATTGTTGAACTTATGAACTATAGAAAGCAGATCGGCAGTGCAAAAGCCAAGAAAAACCCATTAACAGTATTCATGAGGAGCTACGATCTTCAAAAGAAGGGAATGTTGGAAGCCTTCCTGAACCTTGTTCGTAATCAACAGGTACAGCAAGCTGTCGTCGACAACTCAGTGTACCGACGTGTTAGCTCTTCAAACAAGAATTCTCACAACACCATTGTTTTCGCAAAGAATGCCAACGTACATTCTCCAGTTCAGACACAGCACAATGCCCCGATGTATCCAGCACCACCAAAGACAACACCAGCCCCAACAACAACAACTCCAGAACCGACAACAACTACAACAACACCAGCACCGACAACGACAACACCTCCCCCTCCTCCGCCACCCAAGTACCAACCTCCACCTAAATACCAACCTCCTCCTCAATACCAGCCTCAGCCATACTATCAACCTCAGTATGTTAACCAACACCAGACAATCAACAATAACGTCAACGTCAACAACAATGGAAGAGCAAATGCAATGAACGCTCACGTTAACATTGGTAACAACCAGAATCAACATGCAGGCGGTCAAGGTGGATTTTATCCGGGTCCCCCTCCTCAAGGACCTCCTCCAAAATCACCAAGTCCTCCAGGACAGTGGCAACCAGCACCAGGACAGCCTAACCAGTTCCAGGGACTCAATAATAATGTTAATGTTAACAATAACGGAAGAGGTCCAGCTAACTTTAAGGTCGGAATACAAAACAACCAAAATCAGCATGCTGCCGGAGGTGGATACTACGGAGGAAACCAAGGAGGTGCTCAGCAAGGGGGACATGCCCAGCAAGGTGCTTATATGCAAGGCAGTCATGGTGGTGCCCAAGGCGGTTATGGTGGTCAGCAAGGTGGTCAACAGGGAGGTCATGGTGGTGCTCAAGGCGGATATGGTAGACAACAAGGTGGCCAACAGGGCGGTCACGGTGGCGCTCAAGGCGGGTATGGTGGTCAACAAGGCGGTCATGGTGGTGCTCAGGGTGGTGCCCAGGGTGGTTATGGTGGTCAGCAAGGTGGCCAACAGGGAGGACATGGTGGTCAACAAGGTGGTCACGGAGGTCAACAAGGTGGTTATGGTGGTCAACAGGGAGGACATGGTGGTCCACAAAGTGGTCAAGGTGGTCAACAAGGCGGGCACGGTGGTCAACAAGGCGGACAAGGTGGTCAACAAGGCGGACACGGTAGTCAACAAGGCGGACAAGGTGGTCAACAAGGTGGTTATGGTGGTCAACAGGGAGGACATGTTGGTCAACAAAGTGGTCAAGGTGGTCAACAAGGCGGACAAGGTGGTCAACAAGGCGGACACGGTAGTCAACAAGGCGGACAAGGTGGTCAACAAGGTGGTTATGGTGGTCAACAGGGAGGACATGGTGGTCAGCAAGGCGGACACGGTGGTCAACAAGGCGGTCACGGTGGTCAACAAGGCAGACACGGTGGTCAACAAGGTGGTCAGCAAGGCGGACACGGTGGTCAACAAGGCAGTCACGGTGGTCAACAAGGCGGACACGGTGGTCAACAAGGTGGTCAGCAAGGCGGACACGGTGGTCAACAAGGCAGTCACGGTGGTCAACAAGGCGGACACGGTGGTCAACAAGGTGGTCAGCAAGGCGGACACGGTGGTCAACAAGGCAGTCACGGTGGTCAACAAGGCGGACACGGTGGTCAACAAGGTGGTCAGCAAGGCGGACACGGTGGTCAACAAGGCAGTCACGGTGGTCAACAAGGCGGACACGGTGGTCAACAAGGTGGTCAACAGGGAGGACAAGGCGGTGCTCAATTTGGAGCTCATTGGAAAGGTGTTTTCGGTCAACAAGGAGGAGCTAGTGGTGCTTATAGTGGTGCCCAAGCTGGTCAAGGAGGTGCACAGGGCGGTCAACAAGGCGGTCGTGGTGGAGCTGCTGGTGGATTTACAAACATGCATGTTGATATAATGAATAATCAAAACCAGTACAGTGCAGGAAATGCTAATCAATACCAAGGACTTAATAACAATGTCAACATGAATAACAACGCTGGTCCAAGTTCTCGCTATCCAATGGGACAACCTAAAATGCCAAAAGCTCCTAAAGGAGGACCAAAAGGTGGCGCTGTAGGTGCTTATCAGGGTGGATATGGTAACAGTCAAGGAATGAACAACAACCTTAACATAAATTTAAAAGTTCAAAGACCACCCAAACAGTCTGGTCCTAAAGGTGGAAGTCCAGCCAAAGATCCCAAAAAGACACACATTTATATCAACTTTCACGCTCCCATTGACAACGGATTCTATCCTTCACTGAATGCCGGAGTTGGCCCTCGACCAAAATCTCCAGGAGGAGCTACCCCAAAGAAAGGACCAAGACCAAAGGGACCTAAAGGAGGTTCACCAAAGAAGGGACCCAAGAAAGGACCAAAAAAAGGTGCTGGATCAACTCCTAAGAAAGGACCTCGACCTAAATCCCCTTCACCTAAAGCCAAAGGACCAAAGAAAGGACCTCGACCTCCAAAAGGTGGACCTCAGCCAAAAAGCGGAGCACCCCAGCCGAAAGGTGGCCCAACAGGAAAATATACTAAAACATCATTTCATCAGCTCCAACACGGAAAACTTCCAATTAATTTGGTAATCAACAATAATTTCCCACAAAATATGATGAATATCCACGGACATGGTAATAGCGCTGGTGCCACAGCTCTTCATCAACCAAACAATAACGCAGGAGGTCATCAAGGAGCCAGCTACAATGGACAATCTGCTCATACACAACAATCACAAGGAAGTCAAGCAGGCGGACATGGTCAGGGTCAACAAGGAGGTGGACAAGGTCAACAGGGAGGTGGACAAGGTCAAGGTCAGCAGGGTGGAGGATATGGTCAAAGTCAACAGGCTGGAGGACATGCTCAAGGCCAACAGTCTGGAGGACAAGCACAACATAGCTCACAGTACAGCGCACACTACAACACTCACACCAAATTACATGAAACTGTCCTACCTAGAAACAAAGTCAAAATAGTGGGTGACAGAAACAAGGTTCGCACTTTCGCAGGTTTAGAAAACCAGCTTCAAAATCTTCCTCATGGCTCAACAGTCAAAGGTGCACAAAGTGGACCAGGACAATCACAAGGTCCATCAGCTAGTGTGAACGTGCATATGCAACAACTTCTGCAGCTTCTTACTGGTCAGGGTGGTCAAGGCGGTAGCCAGGGAGGAAGTCAAGGCGGTAGCCAGGGAGGAAGTCAAGGCGGAAGTCAGGGAGGACAGGGCGGAAGTCAAGGTGGCAGTCAAGGAGGCAGCCAAGGCAGTGCGTACGACATTTATGCTCAACAACAACAAGCTCTTCAGATGCAAAGCGGAAGTCAAGGCGGTAGCCAAGGCGGAAGTCAGGGAGGCAGCCAGGGCGGAAGTCAGGGCGGAAGCCAAGGAGGCAGCCAGGGTGTAAGTCAAGGTGGCAGTCAAGGAGGCTCCCAAGGCAGTGCTTACGACATTTACGCCCAACAACAACAGGGTCTGCAAATGCAAGCTGGCCAGCAAAGTACACAATACGAAGCCTACGCACAGGGTGGTCAGGGAGGACAACAACAAGGTGGTTACCAACAAGGAGGTCAACAAGGTGGACAACAAGGTGGTCAGCAAACCATTATGATGTCTCAGATTATGGAACTGGCTCAACAAGTTTTAGCTGGAGGACAGGGCAATCTCCCGCCATCAACACAACAAATGTTAGACATGATCATTGCTCAGGGACAATCAGGACAGGGAATCCCTCCAGATCAGGTTAACGGGCTTATTGAGATGCTAACCCAACAATTACAAAGTGCTAGTTTCCTCGACCTTGGTGCCCAAGCAGGAGCTCAGGCTTCATCAGCATCATCATACGCAGCATCAAGTAGCCAACATGCCTCAGCGCAACAGAGCAGTTACTCTGCCGGGCAGCAGCACTATCAGCAGTCTGGTGGATTTGCCGCTGGTCAGGGTCAGGGAATGCAGTTTATCGATCCAGTCACCAATAACGCTGTTCCACCTGTGGACTTCCTTGGGTCTCTTCCAAAAATGGCTCTTTTCGAATCCGGATCCGTTGTCGTATCCAAATCCAAAAAGCCGTAAATCAGGGAAAAAGACATTTATAGCTTAATCAGCAAGTCGGCCATGATCTTGGAAGCCAAATCTACAGTTTTTCGTTGATTTCCTTTTCGATTGCAATGGTTTCCATTAAACATGGTTGATAACATCTACGGATCTTGTTGAAACAGTACGTCCTGAGGAAATTCGAACTAGCAGTGATTGGTTCAGGGATTATTTGGGCGCACTTGACCGCACCGGATACAGTATTATTTGACAGTTAATATGTTATGCATGTTATGTTAATTTAAAATGACCACTATGATTTTACGTGTGCGAAAGGCGAGAGTAAGGATATTTATTTTGTTATGAGTGTTGTTAATTTATTCTATTGTGATGACAAGTGAAATCCGTTTGTCTCACTGTTATGTCAATAAAAATAAGAAAATAATTATAAACTTTTGTTATCTATTAAATATTTAATACAACAAAAAAAATTGAATTAAAAAATGTGTCTACACACTGCATTTGCAATTATCATGCAGGTGTATATTCTTTTAAAAAAAATGAAGATGTAACATTAAATGTTGATGATAATTTTTAATGTAGGAATAGGTCAGGCAGCATCTTGTGCATAAAAGATTGCTTTTTAAAAAAATTTTTTAAACGCAATGCAAGTCATAAATTGCATGATGTTATATGTATAACTCAGCGGCTAAATGTTCGAACATGAAACAATTTAACTATACCCAATGCCACTGAAATCTTAAAAAAAACTATAACTCTTGCAGAATTTCTAAAGCAAAAATTGGGTTATTAAATACATAAGTATTCATGTTTATAAAAAAAATTATTTAAAAAGCGATATATCCTACATAAATAGAATTTGAACAATAATTACTATTTTCTGTATTTGAATATTTTGAACACTAACAGAATAGAACTCCAAATAAGTGCATGTTACATAGATACAAAGTATTAGTTAGAGTTCACAAGTATAAAGGATCATTAAACACCTGTATCAAGTAATTTATTACAGTCCTATCTTGTCAAGCGTTTGTCTTTTTCAAAATTTAAGATTGCGCTGCAATATATCTATACAATGTAGATTTATGCATTATTATCGAGTCGAATAATCATTTAATTAAAATCCTTTCATGTTCAGTGTTTGATATCTTTTTTTATTTCC
The DNA here is from genome assembly GCA_003671525.1 of Saccostrea glomerata. Lineage (NCBI taxonomy): Eukaryota > Metazoa > Mollusca > Bivalvia > Ostreida > Ostreidae > Saccostrea > Saccostrea glomerata. The sequence continues at coordinate 35,785 of PRKT01000980.1, forward strand.
TTTACAATTAATTATTCAAATATGTACACCTTGAATATTTACAACACGAAAAGGTCAAAGGAACTCCGAAATGACGTCAAGTGAATTTTTCGTACCATGAAGTCTAGCTGATAGTTTTAATAAGGGTCAAGTATTCCGAATAAATATCAACAAAGCGGTTGGTAGAATTGACAAGGTCTAGACAATTCAACAATGTCAATTGCATGTTTAATTGTTATGTAAATGCAACTAATAGCACTTCATAAAATATTGATTAGGCCCTCTGCAAATCTTCAACTTAACAACAATAACTGTCATTTTGGAACAGGAAAAACGTCTTATTCGTATGATGTTCTTAGTATTAAGTAACAAACATAATTCATGTCAAGATACCACACAGACCAAAGCATATTATTTAAATTAATTTGAATTTGAATTCAGCATGTCTTTTAGCTGTCCTACATATTAAAACTAATTGAGAATAAATTCTATTCATTTTGCACTTTTCAACCTGTATACACATTGTACATGTACATGTACATGCGAGATATTGCTTATAATCAATCCAATTATTATGTAAAAGGTTTGAGGATTATTTTTAAATACTAGTAAGTCAAATACAAAAGGGGAAACTGTAGTTAAAATAGTATAAAGTTAACAGCTAACAGCTTCAAACAGAACTACGGGGGCCAGGTAAAAATATATTTTTTCTGGCAGTCGCCAAATAATCATTCTGGCTGCCAGTGCTGTTATCCTTCTGTCGGCCGCCAAATAATTTTCTGGCGGTAGCCAGAAGGTTAACTGGCGGCCGCCATATACATGTAATTTGACGCGGCGTCTAGATAATAATCTGGCAGATAATCGCAATTTGAATTCATGTCGGTGGCCAGCTATTATTTATGTGGCGGCCGCCAGATAAAAATTTTTTTCAACCTCGCACCTACCGGCTTTCGTACAGCGTAAAAAAAATAAACATCCATTATTTAAAAGAAAAAGTAAAATTGCTTTAAAAAAAACAAACAAAAAAAACAACAAGGACACATCTGGTTATCAGCTTGCTACATTTTTGCAAATCAGTGTACTACGTACAGTATAGAGATGATTGATTGATTGTATGTTATTTTACGTCCCGTTTGAGAATTTTTCACTCATTTAGAGACGTCACCATATGCCGGTGAAGGGCTTCAAATTGTGACCTTTAATCGGCACTTAGGGCCATTGAGCAGTGAGGGATCTTTATCGTGCAACGCCTGTCGTAAGACGTGACCTCGGTTTTTTAGGTCTCATCCGAAGGACCCGCAACTTTCACTTCAGATGCCGAGCGCATGGTGAAGGAACAGTTGCTACCCATTTTTATCGACTTAGGTCAGTCGCAGCCGATATACAAACTCACGACTTACCAAGTATAGAGACGAAGAGAGAAGTACTACAGAAAGATAGCTAATTTTTCTGCTAATTAGAGCATTGCATTGGAGTCGTGCAATAAGATTGATCGATATTATGTTGTTTAACGTCGTTCTCGAGAAATTTTTCACTCATATGGAGATGCCACCACTTGCTGATTGAGAGTTACAAATTCTGCCAAATATTCGGCTCTTACGGCCATCGAGCAGTAGGGTTCTCTTTCGTGCCAGCACTTACTGCGACAGGGGACCTCGGTTTAAACGGTTTCATCCAAAGAACCTATCTCTACGTCCTATATTGGGATTCGAACCCGCGACGTAAGGATGAACTCCTTACTCCGCGACTTTAGAGCATACGCTCTAACCACTGCGCCAGGAGGGCGATCGCGCAATGAGAAGTTTTTTCATATTTCGCGAATCCTCTGGGGGGCGGGTAGACCGGGTCTTAATTGCAGTAGGAGTTTGGCACGAAAAAAAACTCTCACATTTCAATGTTCATTTTAACTGAGTACAATAGTTCATGTATTCGAGCTTAAATTACAACTCTCCAGACTGGTGGCGTCGCATTTTAAATGAATTAAGAATTGCAAAGGTAGGCTTAATAAACAAACAGAAGTATTTTTCTTAATGTGATACATTCAAGTGACCTTGAATCATAAAAGGTCATACTGTAAATGAGAGGTTTGCCTACATACAAAAAATTGTTTACTAGAATATTAAATCTGCTTGCCTTTTGAAGTCAAATCAAAATCATTTTGCTTTATTTTAGTAAACACATCAGGGACTAAGACAAATTCAATACTTTGGTTTAGCGGAGAAAATCTGCCTACCTTGTAAAACAAAAGCTTACTTGTTAAAAGAAACTGAAAACATTGTTAAATCAGACTGCATAGTGATTATGATTTATGATTACTATTGCAAACCACAAAACAAAGATTCCCCCACCATATCAATAATTAAAAAATTCTCAGAAAAAATGTTCTTTAATAATTTATCTTGCCCAGTGCTCATTTAAATTTAAAGTTTATTACACTAGCCAGAAGGAATCCAATGATAATGAACTGTATTAGAAGTGATGCAAGATTCAAGTCACATATTCTTGTCAAGGACAAATACTGACGTTTACTCCGTACATATTTTCTGAAAGTTCGATGTGTACTTAAGACCAGGAAGTAAATTCAGAGAATGCAAAAAATGTCATACGAGGTAAGATAACATTGACTTTTTCTCTGCAACTTTGGGATTTTGTTACAGTGTTTTTGTATAAATTATATATACATGTACTTCTTTTCTATCAGAAAAAGTGGAACAAAAATCCTTATGTTCCTCTGATATAATGTTTTGTTCTGGAATATGCTTGGAAGCAGCGGTAAATATGTAAATCCTGAAATTTAAGGCGGTGGTAGATAGGGGGTTACACGGTGCTTTTGTTACATTCTTTTAATATGCTTAGCAGTTTCAAATCAATCCTCAATATATAGAATGAGTGGCGATAATGGACGATATTCATGCTAAAAAAAAACATTCAAAGAATACTAAATAATGACCTGAGCAAACAGGGACCTAGACCATCAGAGGTGGGATCAGGTGCTGTGGATTAGAGAGCATCCCCTGCCAACTGGCCATACCTGCAGTGTGCTCCATGTCATGATCGAGAAATATTTTATAAAATCTTCATGGTTATAATACATACACACGACGTGTAAAGTATTATGTAAAATGGTGTGTTGGAAGCCTCAGGTGACACTAAATAAAATCTTAGTCAACTACAAACTTAATTTTAATAGTACAGGGTGTTTCAGTCTTTCTTTTTTATCTAAAAAAAAAAACATAAATATATTTACAACTCACTGGTTTCTTCCTTGCAAATATTGTTGCTTAAAATGTTTTACAAAAACTGTGCTCTTTTTTCAGCCGAAAAAAAATCTTAAATTACAGAGTGAGAAACTGTTTTAATTTGTTTATTTATTTATTTGCTGATTATAAATTTATGCAATATAATTTTTTTAGTTTATAAAAATATATATTTAAAGTCTTCTGAAAAAAAAGTTTATTTAAGGAGGCTGGGGATCAACAAATTAACACCAAATTAACCACCACATTTAACTTATTTATTAAGATACGGTATCTTATGCTGTCAACTATCATTTGGCAAAAAAAACAAAACCCATACATTTCAGTTTTGAAATTTGATCATTTTTGTATATCTTTATATGGAGCTCTTCTTTTAAAGGAGATCGAAATAGTCTGAAAATGGCTGCCACCACCCAGCCTCTTTAAAAGGTAATCATTACAAGTAGAGCTTTTTAAAAAAGCTTCCCGTCTTTAGCAACAATCTTAAAAAGTAAATTGATCTACACCTATCAGGCCGTATAATTCTTTTGAATTTCTTGATTTTATTTCTACATTAGCTTTTTACTGGCATTAGACCAACCACGGTTGTCGCTCTGTCATCTCCGTAAGTTTTAACTGGCCGCTTTCGGCAAACCTCGGCTGATTCCATTCCCTTCTTTAAACAAAAAAGGTGAAAAGAATAGTAACAAATTGTAAAGCCTGCAAGGAATAAAATCAAATTTTATTTATAATGAAATTAAAGAGATCTTTTTATTTATTGCTATAAAAAACATCGTGTTATTAAGAATAAATCAGTGCTGATTTTGTTGTTCGTTTTGTCATTTTTTTTTTATGATTGAAAATCTTGCAAAATTGTTAAGTCGTACGAAAATTAGATCATCAGAAAGTTATCTCCCTTGCCTTGAACAGCATTTCAACCAATGAAATAATTGAAAATTTTCTCATCATGCAATTTCTACCAATCACAAAAGAGAGGAAGAGCATAGTCCGAAGACTGTAAAAAACTTCAACTATACAATACCGTCTTCCAAGGAAGACGGTAATGAATGAAAAAAAAATCACCATAGCATAATAGATGGAAATTATTCTGATACAATTACATGTACACATATTTTATAGATCATTAAATATACTGATGTCCAGCCTACACATATTGTAAATAATTGACAGTTTCCGGTATAACAAGTTAATGCATAAGGGGTCAGAGATCCATTTTCGTACCACTCTCAAGATTTCTTGACTTGTTTCTCGGATTAGTCACCAACTACTTGAATTTTTGGATTGACGTCAAACGTATTGCATTTTATTGATCTAGTAAGGTCTTTATACTTAATGTAAGATCACCTATTACCTTTATAAAATCCGTTGAGTAGACTATATGTTTTTTGGCGATCAATAGAGAGCATTGCGTCAAAAGGGACAAATATTAACGATAACATAAAAAAATACTGAATTGAAAATTCGGAACCTAACTTAGGATATCTGTAGCATTCTAAGAACTGCTGCACCTAATAGTAATATATGTTTTTACAGTCTCACCGCGTAAGAGTGTTTATAAAGTCGAGGAGTAATAAGTTGATTTCGATTCCTTTATGTCAAGCACTTGTTCCGGAAATTTTTTTTTACCCCACAGTATAAAAACAACACTGTTCGATAACTGAAATGAAATTCAGTTTTATTTGAAGCATTTAAAAGACACAACAAACTCAATTATCAGATATACTTAAAAACAAATAATAATTAAAACAAAATATTGAGTATATAAATATTTAAGAAGTTTACACAAGGTAACAAGTTTCCGTTGTAATAATAATTTTAATTATTATTATCGCTAAAAGTACTACTCACTTTGTTTTACATCTAATTTTAAGCACTTTTTCAACGCATAAAATTTTCTGTTTTACGAAGATCGATTTGAAGATTTTTTTTTTCTTTTTTAGATTTTATTACCTGTCTTTCAAAGGTAGCTTACACCTGCTAGATTTTATAACTGTGAGCAGCACTTTCAAGTTGTAGATTACAACCATTACATTTTGATTGTTATTGCGTCAAAGAACAAAAAGGAATTCGAGAGTCGGATTTGGGCATTTACTAAAGAATAAGTTTTATAACACAAATGCCAAGTACAATGTACATGTACAATGTAAACGTACAACGAAAATTTAAAACAAAGCAAATGATCAAGATAATTAGAGGAAAACTGTAAACGATTGCGAAATCAAACGATCAATACCTGAAACGAATAAAAAGAAAAGCTAGTTTCTAGTAAGAAAGTTGTTAAATGTAAGTTTCCTATTTGCTAAAAGATAGAATTTTGAAATATGAGCAGGCACATGCAGAACATGCGTTTGTTGTACCTCTTGCAATAGAAAATAATAAAAAATTATATCATACATATATTTAATTGATTTAAAAAATGTAGATTTTTTTCCTATATAAGTTTGAATGGATTTCTGAATTTTTATGCGCCCGGATCGATAGATATTGTTTTTGTCCTGTCTGTTTGTCTGTTTATCTGTTTGTTGTCAACTTTAACCTTCGTCATTACTTTTGAATCATGAGAGATAGAGACTTCATATTAATTATGCATACTCCACTAGAAAAGTTCTTTCAAATGACATCAAGGTCAATGACCTTATGACCTTTACTATGACCTGTATACTAAAAATAGCTTTTTTCAAACTTTTGCCATTAATACTGAACCATGAAAGATAAAGACTTCATAATTGGTATTCTTTCTCCACTAATTAAGCTCTTTCAATTGACACCAAGGTCATTGAACTTGTGACCATGACTGTGCCTGTAAGCTGGAAATAACTTTTTCGAAATGTGGCCATAACTTTTTAGCCATGAGAGAACGAAACCTCATATTTTGGTATGCATGCAACATTAATTAAGCTCTTTCAAATGACACCAAGGCCAATGACCTTGTGACCTTTACTGTGACCTATATGCTAAAAATAATTTTTGGAACTTTGTTGCCACGGGCGCATAGTGTTTCACAAACACATCTTGTTTAGTCTTAATTTGAACCAGACAGTGTATGAAGGGGTGGTAAACAAAAACAACGCGCACATAAGAAAAAAAAATCTTCGATTCTTCGATGAACTCAAGAATTTTCTAAAAAAGTATTATTTTATTTTTGATTCCAATGCACGTAGATTTATCAATTAAGTGACAGTCTTAAGAATTTTTTAAAATATTCAAAACATTCGTGAAATTAAAGTTTTGCATGAAATGATCTTAGAGAGTATGCATACTCAGAAACGTACGTATTAAAAAAAGAATATGTGCGGCGATACACTGAAAAGGGCGGAATGTATCAAAGGTGCAATCGGTTCATTTGAGGCTACAAAAACTGTTTCACTGTACTAACTAAATGAAAAGCACTCCCATACCTTCCCCATTATGTCTTATTCTTCAACTTTGATGAGAATCAATTCAATGTGAATCCTAGCTCCATTGATTATGTTAATTCGTTTCATGGTTTAATTAATACATTACAAACTTACATCCATCAGCCTTAACCAATCTGCACTAAAGTCATGAAAGTTGGGCTACAAAGAACACGAAATCTCTTGAAACTGTCGATTTGTCCCCCCAATTCTCTCTCTCTCTCAATAAAATGAACAATTAGTTATTACATATTTTTCCGGAGTTCATTAAGTAATTAAGACAACTTCAGCCAGGAAACTTATTGTAATTCACAAAAAAACTCCTTGCTTCATGTCATTTTAATGTTTCACTGAAATCGTTAATGAGGCACGAACAAATAAATAAATTCAGATTACTCTCAAGGAAGATATACTTTGACAAAATTGCGGTGTAAAAACAAAGTCATCATAAGAGTTAACAATTCCAATAACATCATTTCCTGGTACAGCTTGCATTACAAAATCGTTGGAATTCTCAAACGAACCTGGTTTTAAGTAAACCGCTCTTAGTCGATAATGTTTCAAGGTTCAGTGTCAAATGATCGAGTAACATGTAAGAGGGTGATAATTTTCTAAGCATTTTTTAAAGTGGTTTGATTTCTTAATAATTTCATTTTTTATTCCTTGCTAATAAAATGGAATAGGACATGATGGGTTTTTTTTTTGGTTTTGTTTTGTTTGTTTGTTTGTTTTTTTTTTGCTTTCCCATTTTTCTGTCAGTCTAGCTGTAGAACTGTAGCTCTCTGTTTGGGAAAATGCTGTCTCAAGTATAACTGCACTGCTGTAGAGTTTCATATATTTTAGTCTTGACCATAACCCTTATGATCGAAGACTAATTTATATAAAACTATAAGGCTACAGTTCTGAAGCTTTTTTTTACTGTGCGTTGACTTTGCCTTGTACCTTAAACCCTTTACTATACATTATCACATCATATAGAGGAACATAGTCTGAACTGAAATGTATCAAAAAATCGGTACATCAAGAGAAAGGCATTCATTTTGAAGGGTCATCATAAATATGGCATAAGCAGCTGAATACTATTTAAAAAAGAAATATTTAAATTACAAATATTTTGTATATGTACTGAAAACGTACCCATTATTGCAGCTGTTTCAATACTCTCATATAAAGTTATATATAATGGATTTTCGGAGAAAAGGAAGTACTTAATGTTATTTTATGATATGTTTTTGTTTCATTTGTATAATGTATTCATTAAACTGTTATTAAAACAACCAACTGTTCATGAAACGTCGATGGTTCATTCTGCTATACATTATGGGCAATAAAAATATAATTGAAATTTTATTCTAATTACACCTACAGCTGTGTAAGCCATCAGTGTAAGGCCGTGTTGTTGATTACTTGTTAATTAATGTCCTTGGTGTTATTCTGTAAGCTCTCTCTCTCTCTCTCTCTCTCTCTCTCTCTCTCTCTGACACTATAGTTAATTGACATAATTCTTTTTATCGTTAGGGTCAAAGTTACATATACCTTAAAGATTTAATTCCGTTGAAACTTTATTACATGTATATGTCTCCAAACTAGCTTAAAAAAATATATTTTAAAATAGAAACATTTTACTCAACATTCATAGAAATGTTGTTTAATCTAGCAGAATAAGATGGGGGCGGGCAGGGGGCGCGGGATCCCCCTTTTGTATCCAAATTTAAATGACTTTATAATTAAATGTATTTGGGTTTGGCTGTGGGTCCAAACACCGACCCCAAACTGATTGGGTACCCGTTTTCGAGATTCTTGATCCACCACTGAATCGTTCGTTATCTTTGTTGAGGAAATTCACACATTTCCCTTAATGTACAACAGAAAATATATTGCCCTAATTCTGTTTTAAAGATGGATTAAAATGAAAGGATTTTTTTTTGTTTTGACTTCCAAAGAATTTCTTCAGTTCGTAATATATTAATCCACAATTAATCTAAGTCACTTAATTTTCGCCATTTCATGATTTGTTTTTATTTCATTTATGCCATATTGATAGATATGTAGGAATATAATCTATTATTTTAACAGTTTTTATCGTCATGCTGGATAAAACGTGATGTTTGCCAAACTGACAATTAGTAATAATTACTGATTATCGAATAATTAATGCATTTTGAGGAGGAAAACTAGGGGAATGTTACCTTGTGAATTTCTCTTGCTTAATTTTCATTGCAGATTAAGATCATAAATCAGAAACAAAATTATTGTATTGAACTTTGATGAGTTTGGAAGTATTGTGTAAACGTGCTTGTAAAAAATATTTATTAATACATGTTAATATAATTATATTAATTAATGTCAGTTTACTTGCATACCTTCCAAGCTTTACTGCTATATCGTAGTCCTAGATCAAGATTTTTTTTTATTTGATGACTTTTCGACAGTTCAGAATGGTTTAATATAGATAGCAATGTTTTACAAAGGGGGGGGGGGGGGGGGGTAAATATACAGATACAACTATTAATTACAGGAAAGAATTCTGGGGCAGGGAAGACTGCTAAAGTGCTGACACTTCTATTGATCTTAATTAACTTTTATCTTGCTTTTTTTTAATATGCTACTTGCCCATTTCAATACTGTAGAATTTTTACGATATTTTCGCGTCCATTACACGCTTATTAAACCCATGCACAATTTTTTTACCCCACGCAGTAGAGTTGGAGGGGTATATAGTAACGCACTTGTGTGTGTTTGTGTGTATTTGTCCTTATGCTAAAAGGAAGTGACTTAATCTGCATCGACATCAATGCCTTCATTTTTATAAAATTGATTAAGATATTAATGAATTTTGCAAAACTTCATCAATAATATTCTTTGTAAAAAATTGAATAAGAATCACAACTTTAAAAATAAAAATATTTCTTAAAATGATGCAATTGATAAATTTCTTTATTTTATTTTATTTTTTTATAAAACGTCAACAAGCTTACGGAAACTGATCTTATAGATTTACTTTACACTAAAATGAAAAGTCTTCATAATTCAACGAATTAGGGACATATGTACGGAATCCTCGTCGGGATATACATTTGTATGTTGTGATTGATTGATTGATTGTATACTGTTTAACGTCCCTCTCGAGAATTTTTCACTCATATGGAGACGCCACCATTTGCCGGTGGAGAGCTGCAAATTTTGTCCTATACTCGGCACTTAGGGCCATTGAGCAGGGAGGGATCTTTTTCGTGCCAGCACCTACTGCGACACGGGGCCTCGGTTTATACAGTCTCATCCGAAGGACCGGTCTCCACGTCCCGCAGTGGGATTCGAACCCGCGACGTAAGGATTGGCTCTTTACTTCGCGTCTCTAGAGCAGACGCTCTAACCACTGCGCCACGCGGGCGACCATTTGTATGTTGTGAAAACACTCTCTGAAAGAGCCAGGGGAAAATATTTCTTTTGTACGTGATTTGAAATTATTTTGTAACTATTGTTCAATAAATCATACCTTCTAACCATTTAAATAAATTGTTCGCATGCAATCACGTCAGATAAACATGTGTTAAAATTAATTTATTTGTTAACTTTTAAATACTTTTATAACTAATTATCTAGATAACTATTTTTCTAATTGACATCAAGGTTTTCCAAAAGTCCTTATTAAATACACATAATACGGCATAATTCTGATTTGATTGCACCTAATTGCAGGTGTATATACTTCCAAAAATTCATTACTGATTCAAAAATTCCATGTACTTTCCTGCAGGCGACTTGCTGTCTACAGAAAAATATCGAAACCCAATTCTCTTACATTTAAGGTCAACTTATGCTCATATAGAATAATGATTTATATCGTATCGATGGATTCCAATTGCAAGGAAAAGAAATAAATATGTGACTTTGAATTTGAAGTTCTTATAAAAATAATAAATATAAGATGAAATTGAAATGTCAATCAAATTTAAAAAAAAAACTTTTGTTCTTTTCTTTTGTTTTTATTAAAAAAATTAGAAATATACCTAAAACCTTCTAGCACAGAACTGTAAATCTTTACTTGAACATCGATTTAAAGTTCAGATTGTGATAAAACTAAAGGTATTATTTTGGCTTTACTTTATTTTATTTTATTTCTATAACTTGTGCATGAAGGAAAACACTGAATTTAGTAGATATTTCTGTATGATATGTTGAGTTCAACTTCACAATTTAAAAAACAATGTATTGAATTAGAGAGGACAAGCAACATTTTGAATTTTGAATTTTTGTCAATAAAAATATGTTTAATTCAATTCATTGCTTTGTTTTTCTTCCTCTTTCTTTTCTGTTATTTTTTTGTTAATGAAATACTTTTACTCTATATTTTCTTTTATTTCTATCATACGTAGAACGATGTGAACAAGTTTTGGCAATATTATACAAACTACTAGTACCCATTAGAAATATATCAAGCACGACAAGTTAAAAACTAAATTATCTATCTTTCCGGTTTATTTGATGATGAATGTTCTTTGAAGAGGGACAATGTAGAGTTTGCTACTTTATGAATTTCTGCTAAATTTTCACAGCTGAGGAGCAAAATTAAGAACGTTATTAAAAAAAACCCAAAATATTTCAAAAGTTATTCTGAATTATTCATTTGACATCATTTATAAATGAAGCTTTTTTTTAAAGAATTTGTATTGTTGTCATCTGCCGATCAAAAGACTAAAAAAAACCTTCTCATTTTTTTTTTACATCCCAGGACATTCAATATAATTTCCTTTTTCCTCTTAACCAATCAACAAAAAGGTTTTAATTTCTAAAAAAAAAAAAGAATAGAGATTTTAACCTAAGTCCTGGGGAGGGCAAACAAATAATGTATACAGGGATACTTTTGTCCCCATTTCATTTTCGCCCCTTTCGCCCTTGGCACGTACATGTGGGCAAATTTAAAACTGGGCGAATTCAAAGAAAAATACTGTAGGTTCTTAAACAAAATTGTGATTGGGCGAAATTAAAACGGGGCAAAATTGTTTGAAATGTGAAATGGCAAAAAAAAAAATCAAGGGCAAAAATAATCCATATATACAATATTATTTTAAATATAAGTATTGTTATATGTTGCCGAATTTGATATTCTATTTTTAGACCATTCTCTTGATGAAACTACATGTATTTAAATATTGCACCATATTGTCTTCACCAAGATATTCGTATTGTCCTTTTTTTTTTACTTTTATCCATCACGCATTAAAAACGTATCAGTTGAATGAAAATACATTATGTATTTCAAAACGGACTAAATTGTTCGAAAAAATGCACCCACAAGTAAAAAGAAAACCCAAATCTTCTTAAAAGTATTTTGTGTTTTTATTTCAAGTAATAACAAATATGGATTTCATATAAATAAACAAAAATGACAAATGACATATAACTAAATGTTTTATCACAGACTAAAATCTAGAAATGAACTGATTAATAAAATAATCGCATATACATTGTACAGACTCTCCATCAATTCACATTCTCAAAATGAAAATGAAAATGGGTAATGAAAGTGAAAGTAATAAATAATAATGGCACATGAAGTAATGGTAGTGTGTAATGAGAGTTGATAACATTTTATAACACTCAAGTCTCTATCCCAATGTTTCGTCCCATTTGTAACCAGTCCGTAAAACAAATGCAGGAACATCTTTGTTTCCTCCCTCAATTTTATATTGAACATGACCATCGTTGCTTTTCTGTTCATGTATAATGATATTACTGCCCAGGGCACTGAGAAGAGAGTCAAGCTGGGTAGAAACGTCAGCAATATCGTTGACCGAATTCGATTGTTGTGCGAGACTCCCACTTGGGCTTGCTGCTAATGAATTGGTACTGAATAAATCAAGATTGATAACATTTGCCGGCTCTGTAGTGCCTGAATTCTCGACAGGTGTCTGGAATGTGCTGGCAACTTTAGGTGCCACAACGTGATTTGGAACTTTGCTTCCCGAAAGTAAAGTAGCTGCACGGTCGAGATTCGGATTGTAAGGTATATCAACAACATCAAAATGGGTCTGTGGCGTTGGATCTGGAGAAAAGTCTGGTTTTCCTTGTATCCTCTGACTTGGCTGTACAAGATTCATTTGCGACAATCGTCCTGCATTACTATCTTGTACAAAGTCTGATATACGGTTTTTGGTTTGGCCTTGTGTTTGTCTTGCAGAGAGACTCTGTGCTGTAGTATGAATCATATCTCCGCCTAAAATTTTCACAATGCTAGGTGTTGTAGTAGACGAGACTTTCTGTGGATGCCGTAGGCCACCATTTAGACTGTTTGACACGAAAGATGCAGGGAACCCCTTTGCATCCCTTATGCTACTTAATTCATTTGGTAATGTCTTCTGAGAGGACTCCTTGAAAGGGTTTGTATTGAAGGATGATGAGGTAGGCGAGATATTTGTGGATTTTATATGCATCCTTGGAACTTCCAGTGAATTAGCAACATATGTGGCTTTCTGCACTCGGGGAAAGTTATTTTCTTCAACAACTGCTTCTTTTGTCGTTGTGATGGGAATCTTCACTTGCTTATTCGAAAACTCTTCTTCAGTATTAAACATTATGGGTGCTGGATTTCTTCCAAACATTTCAGCGAAAAGATCCCTATAATCAATAGTTGTGGGGAAAGTGAAAGACATTGTATCGAAGGAAGGATCGAATGTGTATGATTCTTTAACAGGATTTAAAGTTTTTGTTTTTGTTTCCTGTCGTTTAGTTGATGGTTGCTGAGTTGTCGTTGTTGTGCTTGTTGTAGTTGTCATTGGTGTAGTTGTGCTAGGAACTGTTGTTGTCGGTAAAAATGTTGTTGGATGAGGAGTAGTTGTTGTTGTACTTGTCGTCGTAGTTTCTAATGGTTGGGTTGATGTAGTTATGGGTACATGAATATTGGAAGAAAAAAGTGGCCCCTGTAATATCGGTTGTAAACCAAATAATTCTGGATATAAGCGGCGATAATCTATAGTTGTCGGGTAAAACAAAGGATCTGTACGTCCTGTTGTTATTTGGGTAGTTGTTTTAAATGGGGTCGATGTTGTTTCTAATTTTTCGGTTGTCGTTATTCTAATTGTTGTTTGTTGAGGCAGCGCCGTCGTTGGAGAATTGTCTCTATCATCAAAGCTCAACGAAGGAACATATGAGTTTATTGTTGACTTATAATCAGATGTTACTAAAACTTCTTCTGTTATCTTAGGATCAACATGTACGGAATTCGACTCAGACCTTTTCGGAAATTCATTTCTTGAATCGATATTCTCATTAACAGCTGGCATTTGGGTTGAAAATTTTGTAGATGCAGAAATGAAATCATCAGACATTTTCTGAGTCGTTGAGGAAAAAAGTTTTCTTTCAAGTGATTTCTTTGTAGATGTTAGAATAGAAGATAATGTTGTTGATACAAATGGTGTTGCTTTCGTCGTTTGTTTTTCCGTTGTTGGTGTAATTGTTGACATGGGTGATTGAGTTGTGCTGTCTACAAACTGATGTTTTGTTGATGCAGTTGCAGGTGTTGTTTCTGTTCTCGGAGTTGTTGTTGTTGATATAAGCGATTGAGTAGTTATTTCCTCGTTGTCGTCGCTAAAATTAAGTTTGCTAGGTTTGGAAATAGGAAATTGTGTTGTTGAAATAGAATCGAATTCTTCATTCATTTCTATTGTTCTTCTGATATCAGTTGTTACTCCTCTGGAAGTAATTTCGCCTGACAATGATGTTGTGGCAGGAGTTGTGGATGTGATTGATTCTGTGGTTGATGTTTTAGAACTGGTTGATTTAATTGTCGTTGACTTGGTTTCAGGCTCTGCTGCTTGTGTTGTCATATCGTCTTTGATATTACGTTTTGTTGATGGAGGTTCCTCGACTACATTTTCAGAATCCTCATAATTGTTTTTGGCATCGTCTAATAAGGTTGATTTGCGGTCCTTTTTTGTCACAAATAATGGTGGAGGGGTGTTGGTTTCAGGGTAATCAACTTCCGGAAGCAGAGACGTCATACTAGGTAAAATCATATTTAGTGATTTTCTGTCTTCTGTTTTAAGTGAAAAGTCCAAAGATTCTCCTTGTTTCCCTTCAAATTCTTTTTCCATCTTTTTATCACCAGTTGTTTCTTTTTCAGTGCTTGGAAGTTGTAATTTTTGTGTAACTGTCATTGGGGTAGTCGTTTTGGAAAAAGGATGTGAATCATCAGTTGATTTTAATATATTTTCACTTGGAAAAATTGTTGACAACTTAGGAAGGTTCAAATTTGATTCGTCGTCCATATCTTCATTAAATATGTCATTCGAGGAATTTGAATAAAGCGTACCATTTATTTCCAACGTTGAATTCGAGAAATCGTCGTTATCATCATGTTGTGTCTGCACAACAACTGCACTATTTTCATGCAAAGCCATCGTGGGAAACTCATAAGATACCCCGTTTGAATTTCCATTTGAGTTAGACCTTGACTTCTTTGGTATTCTTTGGATGATAACTGGAGGAGGTGACTCGCCTCCAAATCCTGTGTTTACATCTGTAAATTCAACTTCTTGTCCTTGTAGCATACTCAGGTCAGGCATATTCTTGGGAGGGCTGTTCTGTGGTTTTGAGTTTGATCGGCTTACCTGAGGTTGTTTGACAAATTGGTCTTGACTATCAAATGATCGATGTGGTCTTTCCTTTTGATTCCATGTGTTTTGTCTCTCAGGGATATTCTGCTCTTGATAAACAATTTTCTGCGTGTCAATCTGGCCTTGATTATTATTTTGAGGGCTATTGCTTATCTGTTGCTCATGAAATTGTTGATTTTCCTGTGCTGAATGCATCTGGCTATTTTGAGAAAATTGTCTATTTTGTTGTTCTTGGAGTTGTTTAAGTAGGTTTCCATTTTGAAGGGCTTGGATCAATGCAGAAATTAGCAGCTGGGCAGGGTTGATTGGATTAGCAGGATTAATGATTGATTTCATTTTAAGCCGATTTCGATTCCCTCCACGTGGATTCGAATTCCTGTTCCGGTTATTTGCCGGGATGTTTCTATTCAAAGGAAGTCTTCTTGATGAGGAAGGATGTGGAGGGGATAAGTTGTTTTTCACTGGCGTTGGTGCCGGAGTGGTATTTTGCACGGAGGGTTTTCTTGTTGTTTGACGGCGTCTTGGGTTATTTACAGGAAAACTTGTAGAAAATGGGGAAACTTCGAAACGTCTAAAGTTTTCCTGAAATCTATGCTTTATTGTTGATGAAGCTGGAATGGCTGTAGGCATAGTTCGGCGGGACCATCTGTTGCTAACAGGGTTCTGTGTTGGTTTTGGCAATGGAGAAAATGCATGACCATTGAAAGGGTAGCTGTTTTTTATTGGTTGATCTGGTATGGACACATGTGGAGGTTGAGTTCGTTTTTGCATCGGCGGTCTAGTTGGTCTAGGGCGATTTCGCCTGTTGTTTCTCTGTGTTGCTTGTGCCTGAGGTGGACGTTGCCTATGTTGTCTCTCTGAAGCAAATTTTATTGACGAAGACTTGCGCTGAAGAAGTTTCAAAAGTTTTGCGAGAGGATTTTCTCTTTGTTGACTTTTAGCGGGAAGAATTCTCGGTTTTTCTGTTGTAGTAATCGGAATACTTCTTTGAAAGCTTGGATTTCTGGACTCAGGTTGTTGATTTACGTTTGAAATCCCATTGGTGTGTGTCTTCCTTTCAGATTCCCACCTCTGCAGATGACTCAGTTGAAGTGAGACTGGAGTTGTCTGTTGTGGATAATTGTTATTGTTGTGAATTTGATTTTGGTTTATGTTTTGGCTTTGAACTTGAGCTGGATATGTATTAAGCATTTGATTTTGATTATTCTGGAAGTTTCTATCTGGTTTCTGGTATACGGAGGGCACAACTGTAGTTGCATGGAATCTAATATTTGGTACTTCAGTTGTTATTCGGTTAACTTGCATGTTGTTAGCTCGATTTATTTGAAAGTTATTCAACTGTTCTACTGTTGGAAGTGGAGGAGGTAATGACGGCACTTGTATTCTCTGTTGGTATTGTGGAATTGGAGTAGGTTCCGGGTGGTAATTTGGCTGGGTAGATATAACAGGTTCTGTTGTATAGCTTGGTTGAATAGTAATAACAGGAGGAGGCGTAAGTACTACTTTTCTCTGAAGAGAAGGTCTTCTAAAGCTTATTCTAACCTTTTCTGGGCGTCTTCGTGACATTCTATTGAAGTAATTGTTGAAGGAGGGATTTTCGGTTGTAGAGGGGATGTACCTGGGTGTTGTTCGAATAAATGGCTGTGGTGGCTCTGTAGTAATCGACGGTGGTAGAGTTTGAGGGGCTGTTTGATATATCTCAGGCTGCATTACTTTATGATGAGCTTCAGGAATGAAATGCTGAAGATTAGTAGCCTGTGTCGTTGAAGCTGGTCTTGGCCTTGGCGGGCGCATGAAAAGTTGTCTGTTTATTCTTGGCGTAGGTGCATTGTTATTTCTGTATAATTCATTGTGAGTTTGGGAATTTTGAAGTGGTCTAGAAGTTGTTTGATAGTGAATATTGTGTGGAATTTCTTGCACATTTTGCTTCCAATTCCTTGGCTGTTCTGTTGTAGCAATAGACGGAATGTTGTTTATATTCTGATTTGACTTCGCTTGATTTTGATTTCTATTCATTAGACCATTTTGGCCATGTAAATCATTGCTGTTTGATGCTGGACCTGCTTGCATATTCGGTCTTTGATTGTTCATAGAAATCATTCCAAGCGGTGGAAGCTTCATTTTAAAATTACGATTGTTATTACTATTTCCTTGTCCTATATCATTCACTATTGTTAATGGTGGTAGGTCTAATTGAGTTGGTCGATTTTGAGCAGGCATAGGGACATTCTGGTGCAATTGTTTATTTGTATTTGCTTCATGATTATGACTTCGGATTGGATTTTTATTTCCATGTTGGAATGGATGTAATCTTTGACGTTGATGCTCAGGATTAGAAAAACGAGTTTTTGGGTTATTATTTTGGAGTTGTCCCTCATTTCTTCCCTGATGAATGGATTGAGGCATGTGATTGTTGTTTGGTTGCGTATGAATTTCATTTATACTTTTTGGTTGATTGTTTCGGTTATTAACATTTTGATTGAAATGTTGAGTATTTTCATTTGGCAAGGGAGACTTCTGATTTGAACCGGTAAATGCCTGTTGTGAATTATGCATCTGTTCAGGTAGATTATTTTGAGATTGTGCTAATCGAACATTCTCAAGTGGTTGTCTGTCTGGAATAATTTCTTGTGCGATATGCTGTTGTCCAAATCTTTGATTGTGTTGTTGGCTGCTTTGGTGCTGTTGCTGTATGAATCCAGGATTTTCGTTGATGGAATTAAAGCGCGCGTTTACTTGGATCTGCTGTGGTGGGAAAAGACCAGGATTCTGTAAAGGCATCGATTGTGGTGTAGTTGTTTGATGTTGTTGCGGTTTCTCAGGGGGTTTAATCTGGCCGTTATGTTGTGAATCAACATTTGAATGAATGTTGGCTGTTTTTGCAAATACGATCATACTTTGCCCATGACTTCCATTTGGTTTCTTCGTTGTGGTTACTGGTATTTCAGTTACAGTATCCTTACTCATAACTAAAATCGATGGTCCGGATTGAACATCTGCAGTAGGAATAGCATCTTTAGTCAGCATGTTTGTTTGGGCGATTTGTCTCGTCTTTTGTCTGAAAGCAGCTTCTTTCTTCAACTGATCCCTATATTTCATCATATCACGTATCATTTTTTCCATTTGGCTAATTCTGGAAGCGTGGTTAGAACCACCTGCCTGCACGTTAGGATTCTGTTGTGCCCGAGACCTCTGTATTGCCTGTATTTGTTGTATAAGTTGTTGTCTTCGTTGCTGCTGCTGCTGTTGCCTCTGTCTTTGTTGTTGAACATGCCGCAGCATAACTTGCAATCTCTGAAACTCCTGTAGTTTCTTTTGGGCATGATTTGGATCAGGCCTCACATTCTGAACAGAGTTCGTCTGTGGTGCTTGTTGAATAATCTGTGGATGATGAATCTGTCGATTTGGGGCATCTGCGTGTTGAAGTTGCTGGAAAGGTCTACCTATTTGTGGATGAGATTGAATACTCATTCTTGGAAACATAGCTTGTACAGGACTTTGTGGTATCCTAGGTTGGTTATTTGGCAGTTGTAAATTTGGCGACGGGTTGAGGACTCTATTTCGTGCAATGATGTGTTGTGGATTGAAGTTTTGAAATCTGTTATTCAGAATTTGTTGTGGAAATCGTTGTCCTGCATTAAACTGCTGCCTCTGAAACAAATAAGCATATGATTTTTACTGTAAAGTGGTTTCATCATTCTTTTTTTTTAAATTGCTAGGATGAAAGGATCAATCTCAATTAAATTGCTCAGAGTTGTGATAGTTATTTTTTCTTTTATTAAGCTGAAGATATTAATCATAAAAAGGATAAGTTGGTGATTTGTACTTCAGATGGTTGATATTAATTGTCAATCAAATTGATTCAAGAGGTTAAATGAATAATCAATTTCAAAATTTACGAAACCGTTTGAATTTTGATTAAGCATAATATACCGTGCATGATTCATTATTATTTGTTTGATTGCATGTCACAATCGAAGAACATGTCAAAAGTGATAAACGAACTTTAAATGAATTCCAAAACATGGTACCGATCAATCACTTTACTCACTTCCACTCTGTGAGGTAAAATGTTACTCACTAAGGAATTTTAGTCTTTTCAACGGATCAAAATAAATTTCAGAATTCAAATTGTAAAGATTACATAAAGACCCATTTAAATGTTCTTTTGACGGGAGAAATGGTTAATGACCTTGAAACATTTTTTTTCGCAATTCAGAATATTGTTGCAATGATTAATAGTATTTGAAATGATAACTCTTGTTCTTTATTTATCAGAAAACAAAAGTTACGGAGTTTTATATATCATAAATGCACTTATGCTACCAGGTATTTGTCAAATGGTTAAATATTTCCTTGTGAAGTAATATGAATTGCATATTAAATAATTAAGCATGTCAAATATTTAAAGAGAAATACTTAACCTTAGAATAATATATCATAAAATTTTAAATAATTTATAATACAGACTCTAATGCAGCGGAACCCAGTGAAATGAATACAAGGTGAAGATAGAAAAACCCGGAGAGAGATGGAACCCATAATTTTCTTCTGTTCAGAAACTTTTTTGTCATTTTATTTATAAAAAACTTTAATAGAAAAACTAACTTGGTTTGTTTTTCTTCCTTATTTTTCGCTGCTTTTCCTTTAAAATGACTTATTGCTTGCAGTGAAAGCTAATTCATGCATAGGTAGGATTCCTTAAGTCAGAAGGAAAAATATTAGAATTTTGTAATATGTGCATACTGACAAGAAATGTCACTGTTTCTGCAAACTTAAAAAAAGACAAATAACATTAATAAAAGCATTATTGTCTGATGTAGCCATGATGTAAAATTTGCATGTATAAGAAAAATAAGCAGATTTACTCACCAACATTTGTAAATTGAACTGTCCTTGGGTTGCAACCTGAAGATATCGAAGCAACAGCAAAAACAATATGGCGGGTATATGTATCCGCCATTCCATTATGGCTAGTCTACTGTTCCTCCTCTGGTGCCGATATAGCGAGGTGGAACCTTCAGACCTGGCAAATGATATGAAAACAAATCAGAATATGATTGGCTTTTTATATGAAATCGTCATCATTAAAAAGGAATACCTAATTATTAAGCTTGTCAATATTATAAGTATATGCAAATTAACACCTTGTCACATTGATTTGAAACATTGACAAAAGAAAAAAGGAATGATGCCAACCTACGAGGTGGAAATTGTTTGAGTAATAAAATGATTGAATGTTGGAAGTTTGGACTGCATGATTGATACCCTTAGAAAAATAAATGTTCTTACGATATATTTATATTGGATAATTTTTTTCGCTTCTCTTTTTAAAATTGTATTGGTGGGAAAAATTATCTTTTTTATTTATCTCTGTTTGCATAGTAATAAAATACTATAACATAATTTTTCTTAACCAAACAAAAAAAAATCTTTTTTTATAATTACACATATATTTTTTTTGCACTTTGTAAAGAAGAAAAAGATAAGAACGTCAAAAATGCAAAGCTCAATGTTTGGTTTTGCATAAGATATTTGTTTTAATCCTCCAGGTTTAAGGTTAGTCTTTTTTGTCAAAGATCAAATTTTTAATTCAATAAATTGTACAAAAATATCAGAATATTCTTTTATTAACCTAGATCTGCTTAACAAGGTTTTAATATTGTGGTTTCTGTGTGGACATTGACATGTAACATATTTGATGTTGATTTCTATGCATATTTATTATACTGTCCTTTTACATCAGTGTCAGAATACCTTATGTTGCGGCAAGAATTTGACCTTTTTACATTTTATCAAAGGATTCAGTTATGTGGTCTGTCAGCATGTATCATGCTAAAACAATGTATAAATTACAAATAATACCATCATGAAAAGAAAAATGTAATATTTTATGCATTTACTCAAATAGCAAAATTCATCTTGTTTTTGGCGAAATGTACATGCAAAGAGGTTCCAAAATGGAAAAATCATTTAATAGATCATATGGTGATTTTTAATCTAATTGCTATTTTAGCTTAGTGATGAGGTTTCTTCATACATGTATATGTAAATTTTATTTTAAAAATAATCTTACAAAAAAAACACTCTTTGAAAAAGGTACCTTTTTTTCTAAGCGTTTAACTATATCCCCATGATTTCAATGTCTGACAATTAATGAAAGTAGTTGAATTTATATAAGCACATAAACTTAGTGGTATTCTTAAGATAAGTACATGTTGCATTTGAATGATTATGGAAAAGAAAAAAAAAGAGAAAAAGAAAAAGAGAAGAAAACTGCAACCAGGGGTGAATGAAGTCAAATTCCAGACAACCTGTTTAAAAACAAAGTTGGAAATAATTCATTTATAGAAAGGAAGCTGAAATTGTCCATTTTTTCTTTTCACGTAAACTCGTTTTTCAAAGAAATGCATTTTTGACAGTTGGCAAATGTTGATTTCTTCCTAAGTGTGGCCTGACGTTTAAAGATTATACTTCCTTCACTCGCAATGATCTTGATCTTTTGACAAATCAAAGCATTCAATCTACCCCTAGAAATTCCATCAAATACTGTCTAACAAGGATCAGTTAAGTCCAGTCGAAGAGCATTACAGTATTTTAATAGCAACTCAGGCATTGTTTGCAAAATGCAGATGTCCAGATTTATCATAGTATCTCTTTTAATCTCACATTCAATTGGCATCTTAACCTATGGATGGCAAAGTAATCTCTCATCAAACTACTAATATGATGCTACAAATAAACAATATATCCATCAATCTCAGAATAGTTCTTCAATGCGCTTTCTCTTGGCGATGAATATAAAGTAAAACACTCTTCTGTTTTATGTGGTAGTAACCTTCAATCGCACAATAAGCACTTTAAACTCCCATTCAATAGTTTTGCAAAAACAAAGTTTATGATACCTTCAACATTGTTCAAGTGGCAATCAACTGTAAAGACCCTCAAGGTACTTAGGTGTGTATCGGCCTAAACAACGACTAGACTCTTATGTAGTGTGTAGAATAAGTATTTACAAATTGTTAACTGGGAGCAGAACAAACATTTACGGATGAACTTTGGTATCAGTTTCTTTGATGACCTTCAGGGCCAATTGTTACCTTTGTATATAAAGTATCTTTCCAAATGCATAAGGAGTATTAAATAGAATTCTTAAAATACAGAGAGTCCATAATGTATCATTTTGCAGTGGGTATTTGAATTCAACATTTAAATGTATCCGATAAAAGATCCGATAATTTTTTTTGAATATTTGAAATGAAACATACGTGAGCATATATATTGATACGTGTACATGCAGAATAAAAAAATGTTGGCGCAATATTAAAATGCCACTTTTGTAACTTTGAAAGAAAATTAATATAAATCTGAAATGTATTTTTGAGTTTCTGCTTGCATTCTATTTATATCTCCACCACTTAATTTAATAATCTGTATTCCTTTTGCTCTTGTAAAGAAACATGCTTTTCAACATCTTGGTAGAAAATTAAACCAAAACATCACGAGGAATTAATGAATGGTGACAAAATTCACACAAACCAAAGTAATATGTAGTTTTAAGCAAGTTACGGTGTGAATCATGAATTGGACTCAGGCTCGAAAAGATACGTACTTAGTTTGAACTAAATTAATTGTGAATTAAACATATGTACGTCAACTCATTCGACAGATGCCTATTGAACAGGTGAATGGTTCAAATGGAAAAATGGTAATAAAAAATGCATATATGGTAATAAAATATGCATATTTAAACACCAAAAAATATGCATGTGTGTACATTGCTTGGTTAAGATACGGAAGAAGATAGCATTCACAGAATTATTCTTAATTTTGAATGATACATTTCCACACTTTCATTTGAAAATATTCACAAACATAGAAGCATTGATATGACAGATATTAGATATACAGATTTAAATATTGCATTTCAAAGTTTTAAGTTTACTTAGTATTGTATTAAAATATCTTTTTTTTAAATGTTTATGAATTCCAATACGGAACGAAAAGTTAACAGTTTTAGTTGGACCTTTTCCATGTTCTTATATTTGAAAGGTTCATTTAGAGAACATCGTTAGCACAATTAAAAAAAAAAACCAAATTGTTACATGTAGCAAACAGAATACTGCAATAGTACTACTTAAATACATGTATAAAATATCTGATATATTTAATGTTATGTTCTAAGTTCTAAATTTAGTATAATACTAATTCAGTAGATTGTACAGAAATTATATTTACGTAGATTGTATTATTTTTAGAAATGATGTTTTCCACGTTCATATACACGTGCTTGGGTTTTGCAAACACTGATTTCAAAAGATTGGAATGTCATTGACGTTTGTTAATCAATCTTTTAGTTCTATAAAGAGTGGAAACTAGTAAAGGTACTTGTAATAAAAAAGCCTAAAGAGATTAAAGATACTATTTTTAAAAAATCATCAATTTTAATTCGATGTCATAGAATTGCACTGTATTGATGGTATCGATAAATGAATTTTTATTTTATTTCCTGAAATCATTATTATGACAATGAGAAATGTTTGGTGTAAAACGAAAGTTGTTATTTTTATCATATTCTTAAATCAATAAGTAAAATAAATAAATAAATAAATGGAATTCTTCAAAATAAACCAAAAAATATATTAATTTATAAATAAGTTAGTTTATCATTTATCTATTTAACAAATCAATAAAACAAGTAAGCAATTAAACCATTGAAACTCATAGTTCACATTTGTCTAAAAATAAAGACAAAAAATCCTGATAAAATATCATTAAAAAAATTAATTATTTTAAAAAAGTGATTAAAGTTTCCAAGATATACTTACTTTCCATCATGAAATGTATCCTTGCGATAAATTAAACTGAAATCAGTATTGCAATAATAGTTTGAAATGAAAAAAAAACCATCCAAGTGGATGATGAAACAACATGACCAGAGCGATTAGTAAAACACACCACTCTGCCAGTGTATTTAAATGGGCGTAGCAGCATCTGTTTTGAACAGCACTTCTTAAGTATGGTGGGACTACTTTCTAAGTATCAACATTGATTTACCCGCACTTTCGCATTTAAAAAATACTGACATAGATATATTCAATGTCAAGGGCACGAGAATACCTATAACTTTTTAAAAAAGATATATTTTATTATTTTGTCATTGGGCAATTAAAAAAATCAAATCAGAGCACGTACAAGACAACGATAAAAGTACAAGAACATGTTTATGCAAGAATTCAACAAGACACTTTAACCTTTAGATAATAAATTTCTTAGTTTCATTAGTATTTGTAATTAACATTCCTGTTTGTCTTCAATGTTTGTAAGGAAGAATGCAGATCAACTCGCGAAAAATTGGCACGTGGGTTAATATATTAATTTGCACCTATGTCACTTTGATAATTAAACTGCCATGTTAGACAAGTTAGACATGGCTGGCAGAAGATAAAATGAAAACCCTCGGTTAAAAAGGCCACATGCTTTTTCGTCACTTTATTAACTTTATTTAATTATTTTAAAAAGATTTTTCATGCATATTTTGAAAATGAATTTTCGATCGATCCATATCATTTCAGGTACATTAAAACGAACAGCTTCCTAAAACCATACAAATACAGTCATTGAAAAAATAATGAAGTCTAACAAATTCATTTTAAGTATTTCTTTTTGCCTATAGTATGCACTATGACATGTACTAAGCCAATAAGCAATGCGATTTCTACTAATTTATTTGGAAAATGATTAAGTCACAATGAAAAATAAAAAGAGGAATAGAATAAACTGAGAGTACTATAATTAAGAAGTAAAAAAAGGTTCCGTAAACATAACAAGGGTAGGGATCTATTAAAAAAATTAGATGAGGATCATGTGCTTATGGGTATCAAATACCTCTTTCGACCAACGGGAAAAAAACGCATCTCTTTGTTTTGGTGTATATAAAATTCATTAAAAAATAATTGAACAATGCTCGTAAATGAGCTGCTTTTCATTTTTATTTCCAAAAAAAAATCATACATAGAATTTCCTTCTTTGGAAATCAAGAGCGTACTGAAAACGGAAACGATAGATTCAAATTGAAAAGAAATCAACATGAATATTTTATTCATTTGAATTTCAAATCATGTTTGCGTCCTAATTAATGTAGACAGCATTTTCTACATGGATTGACCTTTCCAATTCACAACAGGTAGTAAAATTTGCCTTCCTTGTTGTACCAGTCGATAGAAAACATTCCAATGACCAACACATTCTGGACTCAGGTAAAGAGGTAAAAAGAAATGATTACTGAATATGCCCCTAAAATAAAAAACATTCTAACGATAGTTTAGCCATTTCTACTTCATCAACTCACACTTTATTTATGTCGCCCGCGTGGCGTAGTGGTTAGAGCGTGTGCTCTAGAGGTGCAGAGGAAGGGCTTAGTTCTCACGTCGCGTGTTCGAATCGAACTCTTGGACGTGGAGAGTGGTTCTTCGGATGAAATCGAGGTCATGTATCACAAAAGTACAGTAGGTGCTGGCAGAAAAAAGATTTCTCACTGCTCCATGGGCCTGAGTGCCGACTATAGAACAAAATTTGCAGTTCTCAACCGGCAAGTGGTGGTGTTTCCATATGAGTGTAAAATTCTTGAGAGGGACTTTAATCAACAATAAAAAACACATTTAAGAACAGTTTGATGATAATGTACCTTTTTTTTAAAAATTGTTCTGTAGATAAATGTTTTTCCCCAAAACTTTCAATGATAGATTTATTTGATATATAATATGAAGTTTGTTTTTTTAAAGCTAGGATGCATGATTTACATGTACATTATCAATTTTTGCACCAGAAAAAAGCATATAATAACGATAACAAGAACTAATTCCAATTCTAAAATAAAGTCAATATCCAACTTTTCTCTAGAGCAATAACGGTTACGGGCGATATTGAAATACTGATTTTTTTTTTTAATAACTCGAAACATCTTGAAAAATACGAATAATACGAATGAAGGACAACGTAAAAATCTTCTTCTTTCGCAAACAAAATAAAAAAAATGCTCATCAGTAAACTTATAAAGAACTGTTGCTTGTCACAATTTATATGAAATGCAACAAATTAAGCACACACTTGCCACCACGCGGCCCTTACGTTTGATATATTTTTTTTTTTGCATTTTTTTCCTTCATTTTTTTTATTTATTCATTCTTTTTTAAACTAAACTGAAAAAAGGACAATGAACCTTTGTAAACAATACAAGAGAACAACCATATTCTTCTTTAATTGATCCGATAAAACCATTTTGTTTCTGTTTGAATAAGGCGATAAATCTTTAAAAAGTCTGTTTGCGAAAACCCTGCATTTGTAATTAAAAGATAATTATGCTCAAGGTTAAAGACAATCGCACTTTTTAAAAGGATTTATTAGCAATTAAATTGACATTTATATGTTTAATCCAACCATAAACATTGGTGTCTAGGTAATCTTATAGAATTTTTCATTAAAAATATTAACATGTTTTACACAGAAACAAGGTGAAACATTGATTAAGAATAATTGAAATATAAATCATTTCAATTATTTCTGTCAAGCCAAAAATATAGGCCGCAAATCAAAGAAATGAGTCGTTTTCTTTTTTCCTTTTTTTAATAAATATTTTTGATCCCTGATTGAATATTGCATAATAGGTTGCATTTTTCATGATTTTGTGACTGTAAATCGGACATATTATTTAATAAAATTTTAGCGATCTGATAAAAAAGAAATGCACAAACTATATACTACATGAAATATATCGGGAACACGAACAGAATTTAAGAAACAAGTCCATGAAACAACACAAAATAGGAGCTGAGAAAAAACGGACCTACAAACATCAGAGGTGGGAACAGGAGCCATGGAGGTGTGGACGTTCTCTGCCGACCGACCAAACCCGCGGTGTGCTCCTTTTCATGATCGGGAAATAACGGAAAAAATGTTGTCAATCCAGTGTGTTAATATTGCACTCAAAATAAAATGAAAACGTCTGTCAGAATTTGACTCCATGAGAAAATAAATTTGCTGAGGTAATAATGTATCGTTCATAGAAATTACGAAATGATGAGTTTTAGACGAGATTGCTCATATTCTTGTTTCATCAATTTGTTTGACAATAATTGTTCTTACTTTGATATTTTGCATACGTACACATAAAGAGGATGCTCTTGTGAATATATCGAATGGACTGAGAGATATGAATCCCGTATACAGGTGATGAAGGTAGATCGCTGCTCACGTAAAGTACATTGACGACTGAAAAGTTGAAGTCATCATGTTTTTCATAAGGCTTGGTTGTTAGATTACCATTAACGTTTTTAAAAGAAAAATATCCAAATGTGAAACAGAAGTGTCAGACTCTGTAATAGATATTATCTGAAGCTCACTGGGATATATCAAAGCGACATTAGAGTGGAAATATCAACTGTTAATTGACAATGCGTCGTCGATTTATCAAAATATCCAGTTATGAAAGCCAGAGCAAGTGTTTCTTCTTTTAAGATAAATTCTGTTTCATAAAAGTACAAAAATAGGTCTGCTAATTGGTACCCATGGAAATTTCAGTAGAGTGTTGGAAGACCGAGTCATCAAAAAACAAATAGATACATGTATCATCAATCAGAAACTAATCTTAAAAGCATCTTTTTTATTTCTATTTCGGAGAGCTTAGAATGTTTTCAAGAAATTAATATTCTAAATTACCAATGATTAGATAAATTTACGAGTTCCATTTTAATCTTAAACTAGAATAATTTAAATTTAGTTGTAACACGTCATTTGATTGGTTGAAAGGTTTTATCCATTTTGTATAACATAACTTGCCTACGTCACAATGAGTTTAGTCAAAAACGTATTACCCCGCTTGACGTTAATTTGAGAATAATACTCAATTTTAAGCCTTTTCCGGAGGAAATTTTGTCTTATTGTTTACCCTGAAATTAAATTATAAGGAATGAAATTCATTTCAACTTATGTTATCCGATATAACAAAACTTGGGGCAGTTTACGCTTTCTTATAAATCACTTCGCGGTTTATAAAGCGTAAACTCCCCCAAGCTATGTTAAATCGGATAACATAAGTTGAAATAAGCTTCATTCCTTAAATAATAAAGCATACATACAATCGATTCGATACCATTTGGTTTTTTTTCAAATAAAACCATCAATTTGAGTTTATTTCGAAATATAATTCCTTCACATGTAAAAGTTTCTTGTAAGGTTTAAATTACATTTAAGGTAAAATGCAAAACATTTAGCATCTCCAATATTTTGTACTTGAAGTACATGAGTCTTTTAGATTTTTCTTTGGGAGTTTTTGTACAAAAACAAAAGGGTGTAAAAGGACAATGAACTTAAATTATAATTTATATTAAAAATCAAATACACTCTCCCATAATAATAAATTAAAATCAAAATAGTTTGAAATAAAAAAGCTTTGTTATTAAAAAGATAATTATTCTCAAGGACAATAATTAGAACTTTTTCAAAAGGATTAATAAGTAATAGAATTGACAGTTATATGTTGAATCCAACCACAAACACTTGTTTTCTGTGTAATCTTATGAATTTTCTCATTAAAAATAGCATGTTTAACAAAGAAACAAAGCGTATCATTGGCAAGGATTACTTGAAATATAAATCAACTTGAATTTTTTTATATTAATTCTGTCATGCCTAGGTATATGCTAAAAATCAACGAAATAAATCTTTTATCGCACTTTTTATATTTTCCATTCCCTATATCTATATTGTATCAAGGGAGGAAATTGGTTCTTCTATGGACCTAAATAATTTTCTCATACTAATTTATTTCGCGCCGAATTATTTTGGCAGTATTTCAGTCATAAACTGATTGTAACAAATTCGGAGTGAAATATGACACAATCTGCTTTAATTTTAAAAAAAAAATGCCACTTTATATCTATATTTGTAAACTAATAAGATTTTAAATTTCTTTATAATGAATTCTGCGCAAATTCAATCTATCATGTATGAAATGTAATGATGTGTTATGAAAATAAAAAAAAGGACTAATACGTTTACATGGTTGGTTATGAAAACATGTCATATAGCTCATAGCACTTAATATTTACGTCTTACAAGATAGAAGAGACGCGCCATCTTATCAAATGTAAAAGGTAAGTCATCAATCAATAATATTTAGTTTATATGTACATTTGGAAGTATGAGTCAACATTCAGGAAAATTGACCAGTTGCTTAAAATTTCAATTTATAGTTTCCACCTTCTAATAATCATTGGAATGATGATAAATCATTATGGCATTAAATAATCAAAATAATTTTAATATGCATGTTATTTTTCTTTAAGAGACATGCAGAAAAATCAATCAATGTTAATTACATGTATACATTATACCAAAAATATTCATACGTGTAGTCTGTAGAGAAATGAATAGGTGATAAATAATGGAAAATCTGAATAGATATCAAAAGTATTATTTTAAATGAAAGCAAATCTATCAACCTGAAAACATATATTTAGAATTTTTTATTGTATTTTTATTGGAGGGGAAATTCAGGGGGTTCCTCGATACATGTGTTTCAATTGTTAATGTTGCAGACGACTAGGGATATTATGTAATATGTCCAAACAATATAAGACAGACTCCCTACTGGTTAATTAATTTGTTAAAAATAGTAATATTTTTTTTTAAAAATCGCCCTACCCACACATCCAATTAAGAATAGAATCATCCACAAAAAGTCTTTTCTAAGCATGCCTCGAAAAAAGGAGCTTGGTAAGGTTATAAAACCTAAGGAGTATAAATAAATTTTATTTCATATGAATGAATATAATTTATATAATAATATATATTCAAAAATAAAATAACTTTTTTCTCCAAAGTTATGGTTTTTATTTATCAATCAGATAAAAAAAATTTAAAATTTGAGATATAGATATCAAAAGAGCTTCGTATTCAAAAGTTTAATGTTGAAAAACACTGTATATAGGGTTTTTCGTTGTTATACTTAGTACCAAAGGACTTAGATCTAACTTTTATTTGACTATAGTCGTTCGTTGATAAAAATAGCACAAGAAGGCAAAATCACGTACTGAGTGGAATTTTTTAAGTATACGTGATGAGTATGGCATACTGCGAAACCGAGTTTTGTTTGACCTTTTTTGATTTGTAGCAATTGAATTTGATTATTCCGAAAAGGAATTTAGTACAAAACTTGAATTATACTTTTAATTCATATGATTTAAATAGTATTTTGCTTATTAAAATGAGCTCCAGCTTTAAATATTCTTTGCTTGTTTTCAACCGATCGATTGACGAATTTTGAAGCTAAAAACTTGTTTAAAATTTTATGTCCTTGTTATTGAAATGAGAATATATATCTTTTTTTTTTTATAATTTTTATATTTGGATCATTTCATAACAATACTAAATTAAAATAATTCCCTTTCTTTAGTTCTTAAATCTTGTAGTACAGGAAATCAAACGATTTTGATTATGCAAAACATCTATGTTCTTGCATATTTGTTGTAATTTCACTTTTAAATTGTATGTTTGATTGTCATTTGATGTAGATAAACAATATCAATGTCGAATTAATTTGTCAAATCATTAAATTGAAAAAAAATATTGAAAGTTAATAACGATACCGAGAGAAAATTCCTTGTAGAAAATCATGAAGGATATATAATATTTTTTTTACCTCTTTTATTAACAATCTAAAAACAAAATATTTTTCTGACATTAAAAACAAGACAAATGACATGTCTAGTTTCTAACTGTGTTCGCTCGCGATATATTGCAAAAAAATTATACTCGTACTGCTCCCTCGAAAGAAATTTAATTACAACTTTATTTCAGACATTTTTAACAGAATGTTAAAGTGCAGTATATTTGATAAATATCTTATTGAAATTTTGAATTATCTAGGCAACAAATCATCTTTTTTATTCAAGCAAACCTTTTTGCACACTTGATTCAATATCAGTTAAGTGTTTTATTGAATTCAAATAAAGTACAAAATTTCTACTTTCGAAAATATATTGTCGTAAACAAATACATCAACAGTCACGCTCTTCATCAGGTAAAGAAGTTGGATCGTGCCTTCAAAAATCTTCAAGATGTCGGTCATATACACTGTATTGTTTTAGTTTCTACATTTCCTTTTTTCCAGCTGAAATAAAAATCAAAACAAATGCTATGAGTCAAAAGCTTCTATAAGCGCTGAATTAAATCCAATATTCAATTGTTGGACTAAAATTCTATATCAATCACATATTTCAGATTTTCCTTCGAATAATTTTATCGAAATAAATCTTCGAAGCATATATATTCTTTCCTTAAGTATGTGACTAAAAAGAAGTTTAAAATGCGTCGCATAAACAATTATTTGAAATTCTGTAATCACAGAATGTAATTTTAGCATTCAATATTTAAAAGCCTTTTTCCGCACTAACGAAATTCTGAAGCTAAAAATTCTGTTACGAAAATCAAAGGGGGTAAAAGATAGAAATATAAAGATATTACTAAAAGAAAGTTTTACTTTTAAATCAAAATGGAAATTCGTTTATTTCCTTTCTATCTGAGTACATTATTGATGTCTGTAATATGACGATAGCAAAAAGTCATCATACTGTACAGTCAATTGAATATGAGAGGCGAAACCAAGTGTAATTGAGGTGTAAGCGTCTCATTACAAGTCGAACCAACAATGCATTCCTTGTCATGATCGGGTAGAACTGAAAATAATCAGTGTACGAATAAGCGTATAAAATAAAAACCCAAAACAAGTTTTTTTGTTTTAATCTTGGATATGGACATAGACATCTCACTCGGTACATGTAAAGCTACGTAATTCAATTCCCGGTTGCAATATATATTTTCTTCTTTTGTGTTACATATTTGCAGTATTTGACCACCCCTGGACTTTAAGATGAAGATCCTACCAAGCGCAAATAAGAATTTGGGTAATGTCTTTGAGAGAAAAGATAATTCAAAGAGGCAGGAATATAACAGAATCAGGCTAAGGTGTCGGGCAGGATAGAGAAACTGGCTATCGATCCGGGGTTTTCGGGTTCGCTACCCGAACTTTGTGCCACATTTATATGACAAATCAGCCTAAACCTGTCTTTGATAGTTTACCTTGTACACAAAATATTATCTAAAACATTCTCTAATGATCTAATCATCTAGACATAGAGCTCGATACAAAGAGTATAAACATGTAAAATACAAGTAATATATGCCATTTAATGAAAACAAAATCGTAAAAGTTTATCCAGTAAGCATTTCAGGACCAGCATACAACACTTCACTGCTAAAAGAATTTTATGGTTAAATTAGCATCCAACAGAACCCAAAGTAATTCGATGGAGAAGATTTATCATTTTTGTCTTCGAAAGGCATCCTTCAACAAAATACCGTAACGGTTCTTTGCTTTTAACTTTTTCATGAAATCTAATTATTCGTTTTAATTTAAACGGGGTAAATTATTAACTAGTTGATGAAACAAGGATTTTAGCGGTCTCGTTAGGATTCTCATTTCTTAGTTTCTTTGCTCGATACAATGACCTTGACAGCACATGCGATTTATCATTGAGTCAAATGCTGACTGACGTTTCTCATATTATTTGTTTGTTCATTATTTACATACTAAATTGGCAACGAATTTTTGCGCCATTTCCCGATCATGATAAGGAGCACACGGCGGTAGTGACCAGTCAACAGGGGATGCTCACTCCTCCATGGAACCTGATTTCACCTATGATGTTTTGGAGGTCTGTGTTTGCTCTGCTTCATTTTTTATTATTTATCGACTTTTGAGCTTGAATTCTGTTTGTTATATCTATACATTTCTTAAAATAAAACTTAATCTGCATCTATCTATGTTGATGGTTTGTGTTAATTGTGATTTACATATAAATCTTAAGTTTTAAGAAATTAAGAAATTGAAAATATTCAATGAAATGCTGATTTTCGGGAATCAACAAAATTAACAAAAGTTTTATAATTAGGATATGCCTGAGTAATGATATGCTACTAGAAAAAATCTTGATGTAAACCAGAATTTTTGTAGCTTACATAAAGCTTTTATTTATTTACCACCTAAAGTAATTTAAGTGAAATATACATGAGAATGAAGGTTAAATTACCATCACGATTAACTCAATTAAGGAATAATTAACAATTTATGATTTATCTTTCTAGAACATCTGGTACATTTAAATTTCAGACACTAAAAAAAATGTTTGATTACATGTTTTATTACCTGTGGGAAATCACACATTGTCTACTTTAGTGAGCTTACTGTAAACGTATTATATTTGGCAGCGTACTCTTTTTGGGGTTTTGGTGCGGAAAGCAGCTTACGCAAATTTAGGTTCATAGCATAATGTATTGCACATGCACATATAAAGATAAACATTAAAAGATGCGCTAAATAAAACTTGTTCAAATGATTTCCGCAAAATACCGTACACACTACATTTAATGCAATTACAGTATTTGCTTTTCTACAATGACAAATTAATTTTTTTGAGCAATACACATTAGAGAACACTTAACTAAATACATTTAAAATATATTGTTAAACCGAGTTCACAAAATGTACAAATAGAAATTTAGAGCGATACACTTAAATAGTAAAAATTAATACATTTTTTGAGGAAGTTTTAGAAGGAAAAATCTGCTATTCCACTGACTGATTTGTACCGAAAGACGACTGAAACAAAGCTCCTTTTATACCTTCCCAGATATTTCAGCGACCATTTAGGCGACTGAATTGAACATGTTCAAATTGTTTTGTTTTGGAAGAGGAAGAGAGTAAGAGAGCTTTATGTACAGCATTATAAATCAACTAAATATAGGTACATGTACGTATATCTAACTTTGATTTACTTGTAACTATATATATTTAGCTAGGAGCTGTAGCAATATCTTCAGTTTTTTCATACCAATCATTAAAAAATCGTTTGATATGAATAACATAAATAATCGATAATCTATAAGTTAAAAAGATTTTCGGGGAACTTTTTAACAAAAATAAAAATACCAGTTTCTATAAAAAAAATTGATATGGATAAGTAACATTTTTTTCTTTTGAATATGATATCTTATAATATCATACTTAACTCTTTACACGGCATATTAGATGTTACCACCGCATTGATTTCGATTATGGCAAAATTGCTCGAATAGTGCACAAAGTTTAAGTCAAGCTAGCAAAATACTGGTACATGCAATAAAAAAATCTGTTTTCTCTTTCCAACGGTGCAAGAGTTATTCTGATATTTGCAGTATTAACGAAGTTGTGAATGTTTGAACACACTATACTCATTTTTCAAGTCAGATGCGTAGAAATGCGTATATGCCATGAAAGGGGTTAAATATCATAATCTGCATTAGTTCAAGTGAAATTTGTAAATGGCTCATGGCTGTGGGAAATCAAATAAAATGTCAAATTTATATCTATTTTTGACACTTTTATTCTGAATATAAAAGAGTAACACGTTGATATTTATTTTTTCAGACAATATATTTTTAAGCGAAGAGAATTCATTGAAGGTATTTGCAGACTTAGTCAAATTGCAGAAATATTAATGAAATGATAATTATACTTAGATGCAAATTTTCTCAGCTATATATACAGCATTGAGTCAAATAATGTTTTTTGTATATATTGCCTATAACAAAATGATTTGTATAATTCAATGATTTTCTTTAATTTGCTAATAAAAAATAATGCGGATAAGCAACCAAATACTTTAGAACTTTTCACTTACTGTAGACGTACTTTTTTCCGCGGGGTCATAATTCCGCGGAATCTCAATTTCTGTTTAATTCGCGGGTAGGAAATTACGCGGATTTTCTTGACTGTCACTATATGTCTTACATTTATATTAAGTACGCTTGGACAAATTTCCGCGGAAAATTTGTGACCGCGTACATAGTGTAAATTAATACCACGCGGAAAAAAGTACTTTTACAGTAGTTTGAAATATATTTAGGCATAATTTATATTATGATTTTCCTTTCACTCAGTGAAGGTTAATGTTTCTACGTTACCGTGTTTCTCTACCATAGCATTTCTAGAGTTCAGTCTTGTTCTTTGCATACCTAATTTAGAATTAGGCTGTACCTTATAATTTTGATTTAACTAATATTTTCATTTGATGTATTTTTATTCAATATTTAAACATGCATTTGATAATGTTCAAAAGTAAGGATTTATATTACAATATATCTTTTCAAATGCAAAATATTTATATTTTTAATTTAAGTAAAAGACTTCAGTGTTGTTTTTAAAATTGCATAAATTGATTAAACATAATTGTTTACCTTATTTATATAAAAACCTGCCTAAAATACAAAAAGAATAATTTCGAGTGATGCTTTCTAGATATCCTCTATTTTTCGTTGGCAAAAAGTAATAAGAACGAATACACCAAGGGAAACAACACTTTACATGCAATTTTGTTTTCTTGAAATAAATTAAGTAATTACAGCTGTATTGTTAGAAACACAACTCTTATTAATTTGTATTATATCTGAGGTAACTTTTTTTTACATCTTTCTTTTTTTCAATTTTTACCGACTTCATTTTAGCGAGAAGGAAAAAGTTCCTTTTTTTTATTTAAAAGAAA
Source organism: Saccostrea glomerata (assembly GCA_003671525.1). Classification (NCBI taxonomy): domain Eukaryota; kingdom Metazoa; phylum Mollusca; class Bivalvia; order Ostreida; family Ostreidae; genus Saccostrea; species Saccostrea glomerata. The sequence goes on from PRKT01000980.1 coordinate 71,670, forward strand.
ATATTCCTAAACTCTCACTCAGTTTTGAAATTATACTAATTGACATGTTATTGCCTTATTGTCTATTATATTTTTTAACTATTTTTGAATGATATCAAGAAGTTTCTAAATTTAACTTAATAATGATAGAAATATATAATTTATAATGAAAGGCTGTTTTGAGTCATTCAATTTTTTTCAAATATATATATACGTGTATTCCTGACTTGGTGTTTAAGTGACACTTAGTATGATCTGTTAACAGCAGGAAACAAATGATTGTAACAGTGCAATGTTCTGCGTGACACAGACAATAAGAGTAGAAATTGTGTATTCTGTATTGTGTATTATTACTAACTGTTCAGCTATGAACAGGGATATATTTTACTAGTATGATCTGTTAACAGCAGGAAACAAATGATTGTAACAGTGCAATGTTCTGCGTGACACAGACAATAAGAGTAGAAATTGTGTATTCTGTATTGTGTATTATTACTTACTGTTCAGCTATGAACAGGGATATATTTTAATTTTCTTGTTTATACATTATAACACAATTTATCTTCATATCATATTTTACTTTGGAAACTCAAACTGAACTCCGAATATAATCTTCAGTCTTATCGCAGTTGAATTCTCTTGAATCTTAACTTGAATACTCTTAACTACATATTTAAAATATATTGAAGAAAAAATCAAGAAATTCTGCATTTGCAAGAAAACGCGAATGTCAAATCAACTACACCCATGTGTGCATTTTCTGAAACAAATATTACAGAAATAGAAAAAGAATGTGCACTGCAATTGTGCAGACATTTTCACAAGACCGTTCTGAAAAAAAACTTAAGTATGCAATTGTTCAGTAAGAGTAAAAACTCTCTTACGTTTCGAATTTGAAACGAAAATTGGAGAGAAATATTACTTGGCTTAAAGTATGAATCAAGTGAAACTAAACCATCCCCGTGAAATCCTCTACTTCCCCCTCTCTTACTCTCTCTCTCTCTCTCTCTCTCTCTCTCTCTCTCTCTCTCTGATGCTTACAACCGATGCTTACTTAAATTTTCTGCATGTCAAGTGAAGTGTTTGATTCTTCCGTGACAAATCGGAAATAGTGAATTAGAATATACTTGGAAAAGAGGAATAAAAATAACAGTAACCGGTATTTAAACTTTAGCTATTAAGTGTCATGATAGAAAGGAGGAAATGTACGTGCAGAAACATACGGAAATATGAGAACACATTTGTGTTTATTATTCTGGGTAGTATTTTATCTCTATGCGGGATACGTCCTCTCCCTTGGGTGTAAATCGCCAAGTGGGGCAGCTGTTGATTGGTAAGCTTTTTAAAGAAGCAGTAGCTTGCATGATTGATTTTACAGCTCAACACACTTTTTAAGCTCACATGGTTTTTCGCACAAAATAAGGTCACATTGTTGTAATAAAAATTACCATTTTTGAACTGCAGTACAATGACATAACCCTTCGTTATATTACATATATAATGACAAGCATGCATGTCTTTTAAAATAATTATCTGAAGTTTCCAAAGTGGATGCTTTAAAAGGGGAATTTATAAATAAATGGTAGGAAGTTTCGACCATACGATTCTACCATAGGTTCTTACAAATTGTATAAAACGAGCTTTCCTTGAAACCATGTAGTAGTAAATTTTGAATTTTCTTCTTCAAGGTAAGTATTTTAAAAGAATCTTTGCTCATTTATCATACTGCTCTTGTTTTTGTCGAAATGTGGAGCCGAAAAGGGATAATATTGCAGAAGGAAACCACAGTACATGGTAGGATAATGAAGTATTGTTTATTTTTTTGAATTGTAAATTCATATTATGAAAAGGAAAATTCTTCAGCATTTACGGTTTGAAACGTGAAAGATTTGCTGTGGGATGAATTTCTCATGATTCTAGATTTTAGAAGTTGACTCTGAAAAATCCCACCTTATTAACATAGAAAGCAGTCAAACAGATGAAAAATACTATTACCACTCCGAGTTTAAGATGCAAAATGTACAGAATATACGAGTTACAGTAGCTGTACTGTACCCATGTCTATTTTTCTGCAAAGGGCAATTGCTTTTAAAAGAATTGATAAAAGGACAGTTGCAATTGGCAAGAAACCACACAAATTCAAATGAGAATGGTTGTTATTTTTCAGCCATGAATATATCAAAGTTCTACCAATTGATTTGTGAATTATGTTTCAGTAAATGAAATAAAACTCAAATTATGTAAACAAATACTTTTAAAATGTAATTTGTTGTCTCGATACACAATATCACAGCATAACAATGTGGCCTTAATTTGTGCGAAAAACTATGTTAGCTTAAAAAGTGCGTTGAGCTGTATGTTGCTTAACGCCCCTCTCGAGAATTTTTCACTCAAAACGAAACACAACATCTTGCAGGTGGAGCACTACAAATTTTGTCTTATACTCTTCAGTTGCCCAGTATAGGACAGAATTTGTAGCTGTCTATCGGCAACTGGCGGCGTTTCAAAATGAGTGGAACATCTTCGAGAGAGGTATTGAACAGCACACAAAGAATCAATCAAGAACACAATTTTCGTCCCATGGTATAAGTTTCGGTTCGAGGAAGAATTTTTAATTTTACTGCCATGAAAAGCCGAAAATACACCTCTTCATGAGCGAAAAAGATTTGAATGCCTCTACAATTTATCAATTATGGGTTCAGATATTGAATGCTGCAAGTTTAAAGAACTCATGATAAGGAGAAAAATCTATAAAAAGAAAAATACATACACTGACAAAGCGCCAAGAGATACATGTACGTATGAAACGTTTGTTTTTAAACAATTAACTTCATGTAGTTTCATTTAATATGTTCGACATATATAACAATGAATATCTTAATTGCATGGATTGTTTTACATAAAATATGATTATTACAATTTCAACATTGAGGAAAATTAACTCTTAGTTAATTTCTGTGAAATCACTAGTTTACGTGAGGGGGGGTTAATTTTCGTCGTTTTCGAGGTAAGCAGAGACCCACGAGTTCATGCCCACCACGAAATGTAGGAAATTTCATATTTACAACTACTTCATGTACGAAATCAAATCCCTAAGAACCAACATTTTTCCTTAAACCACGAAAATTTGACCACACGAATATATGTGATTTTAAAGTATTATCTTTTCTTTGTTGTGATATATTTTGAGATTTTTTTCACTTATGAGATATAATAATAAAACTGAACCTAGCAAATATACAAATAAATAGATGAAATAAATTACATCTCAATTACACTCTTCATACTTTAAAAGAATCTTTCACGTATTAGATAGATATTTAAGAATAAATTTCGAGGGTAAAGAAGAAAAATTATAAATTAGAATAAAACACTTGTATTAAAAAAAGTCCTTCTCCATGCAGTCCCAGAATTTACCCAAGAAATTTTAAGGTTTCCCCGTCTCCTGGTTTGTGCCTACCATCCTTAAGTTCACCAAATCAAAACAACATTTTTTTGAGGAAATGACACTTTCGAACAGGATGTAATTATATATACATTTAACATGGTCAGAAATAAATTTGGATGAGACATGTGCCCTCCCTATTTCTATCACAAAATCATAGCACGCATATTCCGTTTCCGCGCAATCACGCACTTTTCATGCACTTTCAAAAGTACTTTTAATCGTCAATTGAATACCAATTCCTCTTTATTTTATACTTGCTAAAATGTCCTAAAATTAAAAAAAGTTACAAATCTATTAATATATTTCGTCATAATTATTGATGCTACCCCTTTAAGGAACTTGAACAGGGAATATGTAACGTTTCATTTTGACTAAAAGATTAACGTACATCGATACTCTTATGTGAGAGATAACTCTTAATGACATAAATGACTATCATTTCTTTAAAAATATGTCAAGTTGAAATGTCTATTTTGTCCTATGTATCCCCGCAAGCCATTATTTATTTATTTTTTTGTAACTTACTAAGCATATAATTTTCTTTTGGAAATTTATTAGAGTTAATATAAAGATATATTTTATATAAGTGAACAGATAGTTTATGTACCTTAGGGTATGTAGCTGTCATGCAGCACTGTTAAGGCCTACTATGAGAAATCAACTGAAAATAGACGTGCAAAAAAAGGGGACCTTTTTATAGCTGAATTTATTTTAATTAAGTTGTTTTATTATCACAGAATACAAATACTAAAGGAAATAGCATAGTATAACCCACTCTGTACTGTATGAAGTTTGGTCCCATCGATGAACAGTCACGTGATTAATGCATAGTTTGTGTACTGAATGTAGGTTATAAACAAATTTCAATTTCGCAAAGGCATACCCTAGTTGAAATTAAAAATTCAAGCTATTAATTGTTTCTGCATACTTTGTAGTTTCTGTAAAGTGCTGCTGCTTTGAATAGAATTCGCGTTTTAGTAGTTAAATTTTCAGGTAATTAAGCAAATGTCGAAATATGTTTGACTTTTACCAAATATTTTGTGTAATTATAAAATCACGCCCTCGCCTTAAAGAAAGCAGCAGCACTTTTCAAGTTAAGAAAAATATCCTTTATCTATATTCAAAATATGGTTAAGAACTATTACGTGTATGCCCTTGCGAAAGTACGATTTTATGAGTCATTTCGATGTAAACTAGTGCTAATTAATTGTAACGGGGACCGTTACAGATGTTCCCCAAACGCTCCCCAACTCTCTTTTGGTGCCATATTCCGTGTAAGTTTCATCAAATAAGACAAATCTATGCATTTGAGACGTTAACAACGTTTATCCAGAAGTGTACCAAGTTCATTTAAATTTTAGCATTGCACGCGTGCGCATGTGAATGCATGTTCGGAATGGCCATATCATCTTGTCCACACAACCTATATATTTTAATATACTAAATATTAACGTATTTAATCCAAAAGTATTAAAAAATATGCTCATTCAAGTGTATTTTTGATTTTACTTATTTCACGTGCACGCAAGTGCATACACGAGCATGGTAACCATACCTTCTTGTAGCTAGGAGGCCATAACACCTATCTATGTTCTAAATCCCATTCCGTTTGGTTGAAACCAAGGGAGTTATAGCTGTTTAAAGTTTCCGCCAATCAGATTGCAGCGCACGTGCACGCACATGAATGCATGTGATTGTTGACCGTAACTTCTTGTTAAAGTCCATTATATCTATCTGTGTTCTAAATCCCATTCTGTTTGGTTGAAAACTAAGGGAATTATAGCTATTTAAAATTTAAGCCAATCAGATTGCAGCGCACGTGCATGCACGTGTTTTAATGATAATTGCTTTATATCCTGTTGTAGGATATCCTATTGCATGACTATGTTCAAAATATCAGAGGATTTCGTCGAAAAACAAGAAAGATATTGAGACTTTAGTTTCAGCCAATCAGAGCGAAGCGCACGTGCATGCGCGTGAGATCTTGCTATTTTGCCCATGTCATATTTTGTATACTACTAATATATCCTTATATTATGAGTTTCAAAGCATTTCATTAAAAACTGAAAAAGTTAAGCCTATATCAATTAAATCGGTCATTTCACGTGTTGCATGTGCACGCTCTTGCAAGTACGTGCGCGCAAAATGACCTTTGTTCCGCAAATCTACATAACATGCCTACTGACCCTAAAAAGGTTTTACCTATGCAACTGGAGTGATCTGTCCTTGAATAAATGCGATGCAAAAAAAAAATATTAACTGTTTCATTTTGATATTAAACAATTCAAAATATATTGAAATATCATGAATATTATATTTATAGGCAAAGAATATGTAAATAAATTAACTTTTTTGCATTAATTCCCCATATTAAAATAAACAGTAGGGATGTATTATGTACCCCATGATGAAAATGAACTGAATAGTCTTATTATGAATACCTTTATGCGATTTTGTTGATATCTAAACCCCAAAAATACTTTTTTGATAGTGTTTATAACTTTCATTAATATGAAGTATCAAACTAATGAAATGTATATTTATCTTTCTTGTTTGACAAATACACAGGTTCATCCTTTACAAGATTCCAAAAAATACAAAGAAGAATAACAAAGAAGTCAGGGGAGGCGAGAAATTCTACTACCTAGATGCGAATTCTAATCCGAAAAAGTTAAATTTCTATAACGCTGACATTAGAGTACAGGCTAACAACCCATTGTATCACACGCTTCAACAAATAAACAACAGCGTGAGTTTTTAAGATTTATGATCATAATACCATATAACTTATGATTCTTATTTTTTTGAAACTGTGTTTATTTTTAGCTCACCTGAGAAAACGTGGGTGACCTATTGCTATCTGTGTTCGTCCAAAGTCGTGCGTTCTGGTATTATCATCAGAACATATTCAGCTTCTTCTATGCAACCGCTCAACCAATATCAACCAATTTTTAAAAAATGCATGAATGGGTGAAGGGTAAAAGAATTGCTAATTTCATGGTCCCTTTTCACCTGTGGCTTGAGAGGTGTGGCCAAAACAACTAAAATAAATGCAATCTTTAAAAGTCTTTACTCTTCGGCATCAAGCAGTTCAACTGTTGGCATGCATGTAATAAGCTTCGAGTGTTCTACCAAAATTGTAATATTCATGGTCGAAGGGTAACATAAATCATATAGTTAATTGTATGATTTCCTTTGAAATCTTCTTCTCTGCCCCTGTGCATTAAGCAAACAAGCTACATGTAAATGTATAGTTATGATGAGGAAGGGTTCCTCTTCAAAAATTGTGAATTTCATGGCCATGGGGTCAAGGGATTTATTTTGGATTCTAGCTTCTACCTTAAAAAGTTTAATATTGAACATTTGCCTTAAGGGTAGATGATACAAACAAACTTTTGTCGAAGGATATGAAATAAACAACCAGAGTCATGTTTTACTGAGTAAAATGAATAACTTTAACCGCGTAAATTTTAATTTTTTATTCAAATTTTCACAAAAAGAGATTTGAAGTGAAAAAATTTTGCATGGATTAAAAAGGATGGTGTCAGAGAGGCAGAGTTCTGAACATCAAAGAAGGTTTACAAAGTCCACATGTATATATTCTAGAAATTTATTATTTACATCATTTTTAATGAAATTAGGTCGAAAAATATATACATGTAACCTTGCATCCATTTTTGTTTGTATCATCTGTCCTTAAAAAAAATATTTGTTTACTTTTTTTAAACAGGAATCTACTGTTCACGCTATATATAACGATCAGCCACCTGGGTCCAATACCTGCAAAAATTTCAAAGAAAGTGGACACCTTAAAGGTTATATTTTCCCATTCACCATTACACTAATTACAATGTAATCTCACGTTCCACTCCGGCAGTGTGTTTACAAATAAACAGATATTCATGTACCGGGGTATACATGTGTCACAATAACATGGATTTAAAAAAAAATCTCAAATTTCTTAACATCTTAACATTTTTTTCTTGCATATTAACATGATGAAGAATATTTTATATTCTTAATTTTAGGAGCAACAGCTTTCAATAACGAGGAAGGATTTTGGATAATTTCTAGCATTCCTAAATTTCCTATTCCGAAAAAGTACGATTATTATGGAAAAGGTCAACTTACAAATGGACAGTCCGTACTTTGCATGACATTTGAAAGAAAATATCTTGACAAGATAGGTAACGTAATAAGGACATAAAATTTGTAGTTATTGAAGATTTCAATTACCCCATCATCTAACATCAGAAAGAGGACACATATTCTGTCTCTGGGCATGGTACGTTTAAAGAAAAATTAGACAAAATATCCTGACATATAAGTTCATGTAAATAAATAGATAATTAAAAAAAACAACATGTATTTATATTTTTTTATAAACAATCATTCCCATCAACCTATTTATATTTAAGAAATTATACAATCTCTCTCGTCATGCAAAATTTTGCAGTCTTTAGAAGTTTTACAAGTACACAATTTTACGTCTTTTATCATAAAATAGTAAATTAAGTTATATATAACTGTTTCCATTAAGAAAGAGGATTTTCTATTCGTGTCCTCTTTTTTGAATTCAAAATGAAAAATGAAGACAATGCAATTTCAGTAATCAACATTTTTTTTAATTCAATGTCATGTTTGAATACATTGAGAATTGGTGAGAACACGAACTTTTTATGCTAAAACATACAAATCATTTATCAGTTTTCTATATTGACAGTCAAAAATTGGTGAATGCACCAATTTGAATTATCAATATCTTCAAATAAATATTGATCTTGGTCATGTTGGTGGTTCCACCAAGAAAACAAGATTGAATTAACAATACTTAATTCTCTAGCTAATTCTAAGAATTAGTGAACTAACCATACAACTACTTGGTGGATCAACCAAAAATACGAAGACGATTGCCTAAGATTACATAAAATAGATATAGCAAGTGTATTTATCAGTAGTGGGGATTTTGGTGGTTCCACCAAAAACATTAAATGTGGTGAAATTCCCGAAAACATTTTAAAAATGACGTTGGTGAATCCACCAGTTTTAAAATACTGATGCAACCCATTGAGAGAAACTGAGTTGTAAAACAAAATAAAAAAAACGTCCTTTATACTGAGTCGGTGCACTCACCAAAATGCAAAAATTAAACTAACAAGACATTCATAAATTTCTCTCACAAATACTTGGTGGATACACCAAAAATACAAATAGAAATCCAAAAGAATACTTAAATGATACACTGTCAAGATTACCTTGTATTTACTAACAGTGGAAAGTTTGGTGGATCCACCAAAGACATTAAAATCAAAAGGCAATCATAATTTTCTTGTAAAATAACTAAGAAACACTTTCTTAATACATTTATGTACACAAGAACAAAAACCTGGTGGGTCCACCAGAAAATTCGAAAATCTCCATGTAACTCAAAGATCAACTAATTTGTCTCTAAATATAGAAAGTCGTTTGGTGGACTCACCAACCTGTAGAAAAACAAATCCCTAGGCTTTCTTAATTTCACTTACAAATACTTGGTGGACCCACCAAAAACAAAGAGAATACTTGAATGATATATTTTCAGCATTGCCTGTGCAGTTAATTTTTTAAAGTGGGGAGTTTGGTGGGTCCACCAAAACATTAATCAAGGAAACATTTGTAGATTTCCAATTACAATGACTAAGTTCCTTTCCATATATATGAACAAAAAGTTGGTGGATTCACCAGAAAACGTCGAAAATATACATCTTACACTCTCTTTACTTTTTGTTGATACATTCGCAATTCAAAAATAAGTGGAACTATTATCATGTGATTAATATAATTATGAAATACAATTTCAAAAATGTGTATACATTTTCAAAACAAATGTGAATCCTCTAATTAAGGCAAAATGTTATATAAACATTATATAAAATAACCTGCTATATACTGTTTTATTTGCACGTTAATAAAAAGAATAAAAAACAAATCTTTCCCTAATTTTTTAAACAAAAAAATACTTAGTTTGTTTCTTTAACCCCTGTGATTTTGGCGATTTTCCGTGTCTGCACCTACTGTATTACACCTTCTGCAATGGGGTGCAAACCCATGCATGACACTTAAGCAAACTACTAACATCGAAGTCCAAAATATGTTATTGGGCTAAATATTTCAATTCATTTACTCCCTCTATGAATTTTTTACTGAAGCAATAAAAATACATTAACTGTTGTACTCTCAAATACACATATGGAAAGCATTAGGAGTGAATGCTGCACAAGTAAATGTGGCAACAATGAGAATCAACACCAATAAAAATAATAAACACAGCACAACCTTTAAAGATAGATAATAAAATCATCATCTATAGACTACGAGTATGTAGTCATTCCAAATAGAATTTAAAATTATACATCCAGGTCCAACACAATCACAATCGCAAGAGTTGATATAATACATTTTTATCCCTAACATTGATGTCCCTTTTCACATCTATGGCGTGGTTTGCAACAGCGAAGGCCCAAATTCTGATATGAACTTTCATTGACTCGTTTTAGCCATACTTTCATAATTAAACTTTTGAGTACGTAATTCCTCTTGATTTTTTCTTGAGTAAAAGAACAACTTTTGCTTTGAAATGTGAAAACTATCATCACAATATAACACCAGTGATATCTTGTTTAACACTGTTTTCTGGTCTCTGTACGATTGTATTGTTTTAGACATCTCCGTGTTTTCTGTTTCTAATCCTGAGACATCTTGGTACGTAGTTGCAATAATACTGGACTTATCACCATCGTCTTATGCCCTATGATAAAAGTACATGTACAAAGTCTGTGTATGGTGCACAAAATTTTAATGTTTCATATTTTCTTTTTTTTTTCATATATTTTATAAAATTTCATATTTTTAAAAATTAATTGAATTCATTTCAAGTAAACAGAATTTGAGAAAGAGGTCCAAAGGCCACATTGCTAATATCAGATTAAAGAATTAAATAAGAAAGCTTTCCGGCATTTAATTTCAATTGCATTGCCCAAACCCTAGGCAGATGCTTTGAACATATTTGTATCTGTCTTGAGGATACTTTTCTAAATTTCTTTAATTTCGGCTTTTCTAGTCTAAGATTTAAAAAAAAAATATCCTGATATTTCTTCCTTGCATAACTTTGAAATAATGTTAAAACCGCACACTACCGGCAGGGGTTGTGATTTAAAGAAACTTGAGATAACTTTACATTCTATTTTCGTAAACCTTATCATAATAAAAGTAATTTACAAAAAGGTTTAAGGTAAGTCACTCGTCAGCTTTTTAGAAAAGTTCACGCAGAACCTCTTACTTAAAAAATATTTATTAAAATTCAATTTTTATAAAATATTTATATTCAACAATGTAAATTTTTTACCATTCATCGAAAAAACTGCTTAAAAATCTACAAAGAAGCAAGATTTATGAGGGACTATTTCTTGTGGTGGAAGGATATTCAGCAGAAATTTCTGCAAATCTGCACATTTATCAAATTAAATGTTGAAACTTTAGCCTCACATACTTTTACTCGGAGAATATTTTCCGTTGTGATTTTGCAGGAATATTTAATATAAGTCATAATTTTATATTTTTAGAACAAGTTTTACACCTTTCCTCAACAAACTTTGCCAAGAAATGAAGACATATTAAAGAAGTCTAGATAACATTTACACCATTTTTTGCCTGAAAATCACATATTTTGACCAATATTTCAAAATTAACATCACTGACCCCAACTTTTTCTTTAATTATTTTAAACAACTTGATACTTGTGACAGATCAGCAGTTAACTCCCAAAAAGCTTGATATAAGAAAATATTTAATTGCCTATTTAGTTTTTTAATACCCCAAATATGTTATTTTTTAGTGCAAAAACGTCACACAATAATAAACGCACATTAATTTGCAAGATTTGTTCAATGATAAATATTATTCAAACTATTTTATGTAAAATCAGTTTAATTTTATTAACGTAGTAATATCTGATAAATTAAAATTAGAGATAAAGTAATAAATCAAAGAGTTAAAATTTAAGTGCAAAAAAGGTCAACTAAATTGTACCATAGATCAGTAAGATGCACACTGACCCCCTATTTTCTCTGCAAATTTGAGTAATACTATATGAGTACTTATCCAAAATATACTTCCCAAAAAATCCTTGATATAGCAAATTTGACGAGTGACTTACCTTAAGTGAAGATGTCGAAAGATTTTGTAACCATATAATGTACGTGTACAAATATTAACGCATTCAGTTTGTACTAAAAAAGTGTTTGCTTCGGAGGGGGGGGGGCTACAAAATTAACTTGACAGAGGAAGGACACAAATATAAAAGGAAACCACATGCTGCCTTCATAAAATTATATACCATTTTGTACTTGTTCCTTTTATTTATCTTGATACTTTAAAACATGATCTTCACTGCATCAACAAACTATCCATCAAGACAGAATAATAATTATTCTTCATATTACCTATCTCACTTTCAAGATAAATGCGACTTACCATTGTAAAGCCTACATCTTCTTTTTCGATTCTTCCATATGTCTTCTTTGTAATACATTAAATAAGTCCTTTTCTTCTGCAAGCATTATGGTCAAATGAATCCCTTAGCTCTATCACCATTCAGCACATGTTCAGGTAGTTTTCCGTTGCTGCATATTCCATTAAAAAGCTTTGATGTATACACTGTATCTTTCATGCCTACTATAAACAATGTTATGTGCGGCCCTACTTCCTGTTAGATGTGTAATTCCAACTCTCATTCGATTCAAATAATGGTGTTGTAACATGCGCGGGCTTATTCTGGCATAACATGTCTGTATCCTGCAGAGTCCATCGCGCATATCAGACGGTCAAGGTCAGTGTAGTACCGGCTCCGATGATCAACTGAGATTTGAATTAGCTGATTGCTATTATTTTCATACCCTTTCTCCAGTGCTAAAACTTTGCTTAGATTTCATTTATCATTGATTATATAATTTTTTGAGTTGCCTTCAAAGTCAACATTTATCTATTGCAGTAATAAAATATAAGTTACGCAATTCTATCTTAAAAAAATAAAATTAAAAACAACAATAAATAAATAAACGTCATTTTCTAAGCTAAATCATGTGAACATTTATATTATGTTCTATTAGTTGTATATGTAAAAATAGAAAGAAAAAAAAAAGAATTGTAAATGATTTATTTATAAAAAAAAAAAAATACATTCTCTTTTTAGATATATATTAACTTTAAGATAACATTGGGAGAAAAAATTAAACTTTCCGTTATACTGTAACATTAAATAAACATGAAGAAAACAAGCAACATATCAGCTGTAAGACACTTTAACATTCTTATAAAATAAAGAGGAAATTGGTTATCAAAACTGCTAAAAGTTAGGTGCGAATATTAATTATTTAACAGTCAGTGTGTATTTTTTGCATAATGTAAGCCAATGAAACGTTGATTGATTTCAAAAGTTTATTAAATAAATCCAATTTACAATTTTTCCGTGATCGTATAGTTTTTATAAATATTCGCTCCTGAAATATGATCAGAAAAGACCAATACACTTTGTATATAGATGTCCAAAGGGTCCGTCCAAAATATTAAGAGTTTAAGACCGAACTCCAAATAAATAAATAAATAAAAGTCCAAAAGAATGATTCTCAAAATAATTAAATGCCAAAGAGATGTAATAATTTGAGAATAAAACCGGGAGAGCAATGATTTGGAACTTCTATTTTATTGTAAAGTAAACTGGGTTGACTTGCATAAATAGCTAATTAAGCGAAGCTGCCTGTAAGAATCCTCTGGATGTAATACATTTCTTATGTTTTCAAATCACATCTTAAATGGTGTTTAATGAGATACTAAATTCTTAATCTAATGATATCATAAAACACAATCCCTAGTTATATGGGTCAAGAATTGTTAACATATTTTAAGCTTTATCGTGATTATTACAGAACAGTCTTACACGTACGCAAGCACACCGGGTCATTGCATAAACTCATTTGAAGAGCTAATGATGATTCCATTCCGGATGTGAATGATCGAAATCGGATCGAGAATGACTAAAAAATAATTCAATTTGTCATAATGGTGATCTAACTATGTTTTTGAAATAGTACAGCAAAAGAAAACACGCCTATTGTGATGAATTTCCTTTCATCAAGCAAAATAAATTTTATACTTAAACAGAATCTTCCAAACCATTAGATCTTGAATACGGAGATACATGCTTTCATTCGAAATGTTGGTTTTACAATGTAACAAAAACTTAATTTCTTAAAATGTAAAATCTAACATAAACACATTGCAAAAAGTATATTATTAATGAATACACATATAAATGTACAGATACTCTGGAGTGTGTAAAGAAATTCCGATTAGTTAGGTAACTCGCATTTGGTTCTAATTTGCCCGCACATCAGTGATTAGCCGGTGAATTCTGTTGGTGAAAATGACCTAATGAGAGCAGTAGGACATGATCTCATAGAAATTATTCTTACAGGTGTTTGTAATGCTCTCTAGCTGGAAGCATTGGAAAAGGCTGTACATTCACGTTAGTTCCACACTGACTTCATAATTATATAAATCATTCTCATGCCAAGAAATCCCATCCGGTTTTCCAAAGCAATGGAGTCAAAACTGTAATTGATTAAAATCACCCACAATCCCCAAAGGCTAGCAAGACAATTTACGGCAGCAGATTTCAGGGGGTGGATCATAGGTTTTCAGATTTCTTAAATGTTCGTAGTTACAGAAAAATAAATTTGATGAATTCCACCATTTATTTTAATCATTGATATTCTAACTTTAAAATGAAAATACATGTATTTACATAGCAAATCAGGTAACGTGTACCAATTTTGAATGATGTAAACTCCCGGGAATTTGGTACTCTTTTCCTACAATTTGACGCAATACTTCCACACCTACCAAGTTCCTCATACGCATTGTTAATTTATACCAAGGAAATATTTGATATGGAAATGAATAACAATTTGAAGGGTGGCTTATTTCTACTGAAGACTCAGTTTACTATTTAATTTAACTTTAACACCCCCCCCCCCGGAGCAAAAAGGGGGAGTGTGTAAAGGCTTCTAAACAAGTAGTATTCTACCTATGTTTTAAATATTAAATATTTAATTTAGTTTTCATTAAATTTCAACAGTTAACAATGTAATATGCATTTCACTTTACCTTTTCTCCATTTTTGTAGCTTGTTCATGTATGCTGCATGGAGCTATAGTGCATAAAAAGTCGTGTCATCGAAAAAAAAAGTTTATAGGGCAATGACAATAAATTGCAAAAAAGGACAAAAAGCAGCATCTAAAACATAAGTTTGTTTATAAAACAGGTTCAAATTGGCAGACTTTTTAAGCGGTCAATTAATTTAGACATCTGCATCGATCGGCATCCTTCCGGTAATTTGTGATAAAAAGAATTTTGGTTTTGTCCATGAAAAGTAAATTTGTTCAACATGGTCTATCTCGTTCATGAAACTCACTTTACTACTCTCTGCGCGGATGTGGTCATTGAATTCACTGACCACCCAACGAGCACAGACGACGATACATGACCGATAGTTTGTGTAAATTGTAAGATTGAACGATTAGATCACGAGCGTTGTGGAAATTTTCCCACGTACGATTCATTGAATGATAACTGGATCCAAGCAATTAGTACCAGGAAATATTATTCTCTCTTTGTCTCTCTCTCCCCCCCCCCTCTCTCTCTCTCTGCTATTTACTTTAGTGTTACTGAAGAAGCGTCTTATACTTTTGACTTATTGTTTAATTATATACTAAGTCTTTTAGGGTCTTTCTTTAACGCTTTTAAACAATTATGAAAAAAAAAATCTAAATAATGAATTCCCTTGCCCTAAATTGTAAGAGTGCATCAAAAAGTCACAGAGATGTGGTGAAATTTTAACAAAGTTTTGTTTGAAAAATTTGACCGGTTTCGTGAATAAATTTTTAACTTTCGATACGTTCATGGAAAATATCTATTACAAACTAAATTTAATTGTTTAATTTAATCTAATTTAAATTATTTTCTGTTTGTAACAACACTTTTAGATTTTAAGGGATTTTAAATTAACTAACCCATAAAACTTGTACCAATCATTTAGAATTTCTTGGCTGAGGAGTAGCTGTCAAGACCCCTCCCACCAATCCGTTTCCTAGAAACCTAGAAGTCTCTCACTGTCCGGTCCTTAAATTTTTCATAGTCTATCGCTTAAAAACCTATAACGAAATCAAGAATCTCTGACTGATTTTGCTCAGTATTTACAATGCGGTTTTATTCAATAACAGCCTATCCTTTAATTTTTTATGATCGAGTTATATTGGAGGTAAAGAAGGAGCGCGGTTGCTTTCTTTTGGCTTTCGGCAAGAACCTTAAGCTTGGTGCACTTACAGGCGCGGATCCAGGAATTGAAGTTAGAGTGGGCGCCAAAAATAGGCAAGGGGTCTGGGTTCTAGAGATTTTGTAGGGTAAAAATGAGGTATACCAAGAAGACATACTTACATTTTCTAGACGAAACAGTGATTTACGTTAACTTTGAATTTAAGCGGGGCGCGCGCCGGGTGCGCCCCCCTTAAATCCGCCACTGACTTAAAAATTGAAAATTCCATTGATTTGTTACCTGAAATTTAAGCATTTCTTATGTATCGGGTTCCCAAGTTATAGTCTAGGAAAATATTTTCTCCGTTAACGAATTTTAAACTGCCAAAAGTGCTCTTGGAAATTGGGTAGACGGCTCATTTGGTACAGAACGTTCCATGTAAAACACGTTTTGCTGAAAATTTGATATCTCTCGGTCATCTCTCCATGATTTTAAAACGTTATCTGGTTGCATTTTCATTAAAAAAACAAATAAAAAGAAATGTACTCCCCCGCTTTCGGTGTCTTTGAGGATTATGTGTTATTATTTATCATAGCATAGTGTACTGTCAAATATGAACGCCCATTCATGATATGAAAAAAATATCGTAAATGTAGAGAGGTCAGAAATCATAGCATGCTCGAAAATATCTTGTCACAGGAAATGCATGCACATGTCAAATTTGAAAGCCCTTTCTCTTCTCAATCAAAAGTTATAAGGAAAAGTAACATTTTCGAAGAGTAGGTAAAACTACCTGGTCAAGATCACAAGGTATAAAAAAATCATAGTTTATTTAGAAAGCTCTTTTCATGTGTAATAAGCATGTTCAATATGAAAGCCCTCTCTATTCTTATTCAAAAGTCATGGCCAATTTAATGGAATTTTTTTTAAGCTTACATGTACGTCAAACTTCAAGATCACGGGTAAAAAACAATATATGTATTCATAATTTTTTTTCACAAGTTATACACATGTATAAAATGAAAGCCCCATCTCTTCTTATTCAAAAGAAATGACCAAAGTTAAGAATTTTTGTGTCAGACGGACAAAAATACAGCTAGACGGACAGACTAAGGAACGACGTACAGACGAACGAACAGAAACCTAATCTTACCCCATTTTTCTTCTTCTTAAGCGAGGGGAAATTTTTTTTAAAAATTGAGTGGCAACCGGGAAAACGAAATTGATACTTCCAATAAAGGGAGATATAATACTAAGTATTTTTATGATTGCTTTCCCCTACTCAGAATTAAAGGATCATTTAATGTCACACATGCTAGGGAAGACCATATAATTATGAAGTAGTTCCACACTTTTACACACTTTTGCATAAGAATTTTTAACTCTAACTAATCCAGTGGGAAGGATGGGGCAGCAGTATTCCGCTGAAAGAGAATATAAGATTATAAATGTTTTAAAAATTTTAATAATCCTTGGGCAATCGCATCATCTTGGATTTTTCCGTAAGATGTCGGAAAAATAGTCTTGTTTATCCAGACGCTCGGCTGTGTCCGTAAATCTCCGACTATCTGATCGGAGATTTACGAAGACAGCCGAGCGTCTGGTTGACTATCGGAAAAACAACTTTTCACAACTCGGAACTCCTCGATAGGCTCATGCCTCGTGTACTAACGATTGAATGGAGCCCTATTAGTAAAGGATTGCCGATTGCTTTTCGCTGGTCGGAAAGGCCCGAGAAGTTTCGATTGATCATCGTTCTTTTTAAAATCAAAAACATTTTTTTACAACGATCCCGATGCAAATAATTTCACTTCTTTGCCACAGGTACTTGTGGACAGGACCCCCCCCCCCTCCATCGCTCTCCAAAAAAACAGCACACTAGATTCTCATCCCCGCTCGCCCCGATTTTTTTTTTTATCCCCGCCTTATTTTTATTTAAATCTCCGTTTTTACGTCCTCTTAATTCGAATCGGGATGGTATTCAAAACAAATGAAAGGTTATAAATTTTGAAATTAACTCCTTTGGTGTGCTTTTTTGCGGAGGAGGGGATTTTCGTTGCCGCGCAAACAGACAGGTGGGACAAATATTTATATTTGCATCATCCATATACAGATGATCAACTGCTTTATCATAACTACATGATTGTCAGGATGAACTCTTTTACTCGAGGATAACCGAAATAATGTCCGAAATCATTTAATACAAAACATATAGAAAAAAATTTCAGTGGATATGAGATTTTCAGACGAGGGAAGGGAAATGGACCTCTCATAAATAGGGTACATATGCATCTGATCATTGTACGTCGAAATTCTAATTGATTTTATAATTATTTCTTTAAAAACAACAAACTTATTAAAATGGTTGAAGCAATAAAAAAGATATCTCACATTTTATAAAAACTACGACGTTTCGTTCGCTTTCAAGTATCTTACATGTAATTGAAAGTACATGTAGATGTGTAGATATTCATGGTTGAGCTTAATAAATCATCAAATGCATTACTCATTAACATTATTATCTTTCTATATTATTAAATAAATTTCAAAAGCCATAAACCTCGATCATTTATTAATGAACGTTTGTATACACTAACAACCTGTCCCACTTCAATGCTGATACAGATACCCTTTGTGCCTCTATTGTAGGAGAGTTACAATCTCCAAAGTCGCGTATTCCTGTAATGTATATATTAAACAAGGGTCATTGGATGTGAGAGATCGGTAATGGTATGTTGTTAAATATAAATGGACCGCTAATATGACTTTCATTCAAATATAATAGATAAATATGCACTAATTGACCAGTTTAATAACAATTCTTCAAATTAGAAAATATTATATAAAATAAAACCCATCGCCGGCGCCCGCCCGCCTTGATTAAAAAAAATGATGACAATCTAGGTCTTTTTATTATGGCCTTACCATAAATTAATCTTTAATCAAACAATCCCCTGAATTTAAAAATGAAGATCAACTCATCGAAGAAGTTCTATCGCACAAGTAAATATACATGTAATTTCCATAATCGGTATAGGTGCAGAACTGTAGCTCTCCGAAAGAAAATCTATAGCTATACCTGAGTATTTTCTGTTGCCAATATTTTTATTAATTACTCTAAATTCCTTACCAAAACCATTTTTTTTCACTAAAATACATATGAAAAGATATTTTTTTTCATTTTGGACGCACAGAACACATTGTGATATAATTTTGATTTGAAAACGCATTGCTTCATTGCTTAGCTATGCCCGAATAGAATACTTTATCTTACAATTTTTTGGCCGATATTTTGAAGTCTGTAGAAAACCTATGTCATGTGGTTGTGTCCGTTTAATAAAAACGTTTGATGTCCTTCTTGCTTATGAAGAAAAATTTGGTAGTTTAAATAAGAAAATACATGATTGACACCCATTATCCTACATGTACATTTAACTGAAATTGCTTCCAACGGACCTATTCATTAAATGTGTAAAGATACTACAAAAGACTACTTCAATGTACCACAGATAAGACTCACAACTCTATCGATCCACTTAAGCTTGCAGAATTTAAGTACATTGGAGACTTCGATCTTCATTTTGTATAATATTTTTTTAATAAGTAAGTGTTAAATTCGAACTGTTTTCACAGCTTGCCCAAAGGATTGCTGAAATTGGAATCTGAAGAATTTATTTATTTAACCTGGTACATTTACATATGGAAAACACGTCCTTCAAATTGATATTATGATGCATGGTCATTCATTGAAACGAGTATGGGGGAGATGTTGAATTTTGGCTGTGACCGATTTTCAAAAAAGAATCTATCAACAATTAAAAAAAGCAGTGAAGAGCCATAAACACGGACTTCTGGGAAATTCCAGCGGTAGTATCAGGTGCGCCGAGAATGGAGTAAGCATCACCTGTTGACTGGTCACATCCAAGTTCTTGCACTATACCCTTATTTTACTACAACATGACTCATGAACATTTATACATAGTATTATTTGTGTTTAATTTCATTTTCTAGGATTTTTCACTCATATGGAGACGTTACAACTTAGTTTAAACTTTAATTCATTTAAATTAGACAGCATATACACACAGTACATAATACATACAGGATTCGGAAACATGTTGTAACAACTTATATTAATCCGTTTCCTTAAATTTGAGCCATAGCGCATTTGATAGTCACTTTCGCCTACTCTAGTAGTGACTTTTGAAATACTTTGTTTAACAAAAATTTTGTCATACAATGTTAGTATATGGAGAATATAGTAAATACTGAGGTACCCCCCTAAACAATGACAAACTGCAGGAAAAGACCACCCTTAACCAGAAAAACAACTTTTGAATAATTTTATTTGGATATGACTGCACTTCATTACGCTTAGATAATTTTGGTTAAAGGTGGTCTTCATATTGAAAATGTTGAAAATATGTATTTATTTTTTCTTCTAAAATTATTTCAAAATTCAACAATCTGTCTTAATTTTATACAATTGAGAATCAAAACTTCGTGGCATAGTGGTATGATTGCTGGAGTGAAGATATAATGATCGTGAGTTCGAGTCTCACAGTGCGTGTACTACGATTTTATTTTTTTTTTCGCGTGTGCATTTTCCTATGTTTTCTTTTATTATTTTATAATACATGTATAAATAATTTTTAAAAGAGATATATAATGCAACATTACACATTGAAAGTATCTTGGGGAAAAACAGTCTTAAACTATTTTAATGACCCAAAGTCATAGCTGCTAGCCTGTTTTATTTTTAAAATTTTCAAACAATCTTGTTTAGAATAAGAGTATTGAACAAGTAAAATTTTTGTCATGCAACAAACTTGCAACTATGAAAATATAACACTGGTTCACAAATGATTACATACATGTCGATTGATTTTGATTTGAAAAGGTACGTGTATCTATAAATAGAAACAGGTGATTTCCTTTTAAATACTTGTGTAGGCCGAGTCGTCGGTAAGGCAGCTATGGCTCTTTACTTTCAACTATAAATAAGCATTTGCCACAACTTGACGGTAAAGAGAACAAATTTCGTTCAATGCTCTACATTAACGGCTTTTGAGCAGTAGGGAATCTTTTTCGTGTCAGCATTTTCTGTGACACGGAGCCTCGGTTTATACGGTCTCATTCGAAGGACCGGTCCCAAGCCCAACAATAGGATTCGAACCGCGACGTAAGGATTACATGTAGTTCCTTACACCGCGACTCTAGAGCAGACGCTCCAAAACACTGCATGTCCAGGCATGTAAGGTATATATTTTCCGAATATCAATCCCAGCTCTTTGCCTGAAAATGTAAACTACCCCCTTCCTCTTCCAAAACTACACGCAAACAATGTATCTTCGAACATCTTGTATTTTTTTTTACATGTACAAGGAAACCAGATATCTACAGTTTACAATGTCCAGAAGGTGTAAATTCTTTTTCTTAAATAAAACGCATTATAATAAAGACCCAATTTTTTTTACCGTACGGTTACCTGAGGAGGGGGAGTGGTCCAAGTAACAGTGGTGTTATTTACCTGGAGACCCCCAATACCCAAGATGTCAAAAATCTGTGTATACGTAGCATTACACAGGAAGTCTGTCTGTGGTAATCAGGGTCAACATTCCGTGTTTCGTGTTTAAATTTGAGTGAAACTACTTGAAATAATTGAAATATTTCTATAAAAAATTTAATTATAAATACTTTCAGCGATGTCTTATGAGGAAAAAAAAATTAAAAAAAAAAAATATATCGACGTTTTTATATTTTTAAAAAATATTGTAAAATTAAAGAAAAGAACACAGAGTAAAACTACAAAGTAAACATATCTTTTTTAATTAAACTTGTGTAAATATTAAAATAAAAAAATATTTAAGGAATCACTGTCTAGTTTTGAGGGTATGCAAGGGCATCAACAATAGTGGGAAACATGGGATAATTTGCATAACGGGCGAAGCCCGTTATGCTAAAATTATCCCATGTTTCCCACTATTGTTGATGTCCCTGGCATACCCTCAAAACTAGACAGTGATTCCTTATATTTCCATTTTTGCTTGAAATAACCATCATAAAATAAATCGAAATACCGTCTAATTGAGTAGATTTGAAATGCACAAGGCCCCATGACGTCAAATTTTACTATAAAAAATAGTCCCCCAAAAAACGAAACAAATTTATTGACTGTTTATATTTACCGTAGTCAAATATCAACATTAATAAAATAAACAAAAAAGAATTTTAAATGATGATCAAAGTAATCTTGTTGACTTTAATTATATATGTGACCTAGATTTAGGCTGTCGGAAGCACGAACATGAATAGGCACTATGTCACTTCTCCGCCGCCATATTGAATGCAATGTTGCTGAAACGGGAGCTGGTCAGCATGGTCAGGAAACCGATTTGTATGGATGTTATAATAACAGAAGAAGTTGAGTTGCTTAAGAAGTGGAATGTTAATGACTAAGGGACGATGTCTGTATCAGATGATGGAGTACGTGCAGATCCATGTGGCAATGTCAATTTCTCCACGTGGCTGTTACGGAAGTGGTGTTCTCGGACTCGCGAGGCCTCGGTCATAGGCTAGTGGACGGCGTTGCACAAGTGACTTGCTTTCGAGCCGAAGATAATTCATGATTTATTTTGTTTGTTAAAAAATATATATCATATCAAATTACTTAGTAAACAATTAAAACATCTTTTTTTCTTGAGTATATTTATACGCCAGTGATATACATGCAGGTTGACACCTGACCTTTCAGTAATAGAGAAATATACATACAACAGGGTATTATCATGAAATAAACAAGAAACACTTTTGTAGTGTTTATCATAGAGAAAACAATTGGAAATGGAAATATTCCATTCATAGGCCTATCCGTCGTGTGAACATACTCAATGTACCGCGACAGGAATATTGCTTACATTCTGACCAACAATAGTGTCGAAAATATTCACCATTTCCGGGTGTTCGTGTGTTTAAATTTTTTTTTGTTTGCAGGATTTCTTTTAAACTTTTAAGAATTGATCTTTGGCTTTATATATATACTTTTTTATTTCGCATATAGGGTATTGACAGACGTTAGGAAATTCGAACTAAAAGTTAAAATCTCGAAACTCATGTTTCTGACATTTCAGAACTTTATCACGGAACAAGGTGTAGATTGTATTCATATATACATAGATAAGACATGGGATGAAAGAATTTTTTATCCATGCTTGTGTTAAATATATTTCGTATTGATCATATTTCAATTTGTTATAATTTTAATCGGCAAATAGCGTTTCTGTGCACGGACCGTCTAATCTCTACGAAGATATCTTGGAAGACATGTCGCCGAATATATGATACAGCCGCTGAGATTGAAAGAAAATATTTTTTGACGTCAAGTTTTAATTATATACTCTAAATTATTTTTGAAATAAAATTTAACCAAGATTCTTTTTTTAACCCCTGTGTATACAAGGCGGGTACATGAAAGTGTTTGACGCGTGACCAGGCAATCGTTTTCAAAACACACAAACTCAGACTAGGTAGCACGGGTAGCCGGCCTGTCAATCAAATCAGAAGCTATTGTTTTTTTAATGATTGATCGGCGGTAAATTATTGATCTTGAATCAGGTAGATTTTGGGGGCGTTAACATAAAATTGGGTGTTTAAGCGTAAACAAAACTTTTCAATACTAATTGTACGCTTATCATTATGTAATTAGCAAAGGAAACAACTCTTTTTATTACAATGTTTTTTTCTTTAACCGCAAATGCATGATTTATGATTATTATAGAGCATTGTGTGTATTAATTTAACGGAAAAAATAAAACACCAAGAAATAGTACAGCGTGTAAACCCCACTCCCTAAAACAACATTTACAGGTGAAAGAAAAGGGGGGTCAGCGTCGCCAGTCGATGAGACATCACCAGGGAAGGTAAGGGTCGGTCAGATCTTTATGATTGAACAATTGCTAAATTGCATTCACAGCGACATGTGGTAGTTTTACAGCTTCGTCTACTGGCGCTTACAGAGTGTACATCCTCCCAGCCCTTCACAATGTTAAAAAAACAAACATTTTATCCCCCAGCTTGAAAAGCGGGAGGGTATATAGTAATAGGTATATCCGTCCGTCCGTCTGTTACGCTTTGGGGTACCCATCAATATCCTCAACTCCCCCCATACCACTGAATGAAATTTGATGAAACTTTCATAGACTCTTTGTTACATATTGCCATTGTGCACCTTCTATTTTACTTTTTGATCCGACACATATTTTGGGTTTTCCACAGCAAAATATTGGTACTGTCATTATATTCATATTGGAGACGGGGTTATCATTTAGTGAGCCAATTGCTCACAGTACCTCTAGTTTCTTTTCAATTTTGATTTGCATCTTATATTTTTTCCCGGATATTTGGAGTCTACATGAATATATAATTATAATCGTAACTGCCCATCTTTGTTAAATGAAACTATATACAAGAGATACTGTACATTTACTGGGGACTTTGCAGATTATTTTTTTTTTATTTTGACTACTCATAATCAACTGTCAGACATCAATACTTTGGATGTCAATGAATAGGGGACTATTAGACTATCAGTCGAATGGACCGACGATATAATAACGAAACGACATCTGAATATTGAATAAATGCAAGAAAAGGAGGTGATCATAAAATTCTCATCTCAAAATGCATGAAAAAGAAACATTGACACAAGTGTTAAACTAAAGTTTAAACTTATCTATTAATAGAGGTTTTACTTTGATAAAAACGCAACACATATGTTGGAATCTTCGCTCTCTCTTAGAGGATGTTAAAACCCCAAAACTCTCTCTAGATCCCTCACTACATTTCTTCTCTTTCAGTTTCTGGTGTTGAGATGTAGAGGTAATGCTATGTTGTAAATTTTGCATTTGCCGGGTGGCAGTAATTAAATACAAAATTTACAACATGACAATTGTAATTTTTTTGTTTACTGCCACCCGGTATATTTAAAATTAACAACATGCCTTGTAAAACGCGCTTTATTCTCGTCTGAAGGAGCAAAATCTCGTAATATTCTGTCTTTTAATAAATTAACATTCAATCATATTGAACATTTGTTTTGAAAGTACAATATTTACCAACCGAAATAATAAATTCTCATTTACTGGCCTTTTTGCAGCCCAGATGACCTGTCTGCTCTATACATTTAGGTTTAAGTTTTGACATGTGCATGGGATTAAGGTGTGAGAAGTAGTTCACAGTTAAAGTTTCACTTTGCATGAAAAAGATTTTAAAAATGTTTTTTTTCCCATTATAAATTACGACAAACACAATATACTAACTTTCACAATGCTTATCTTTAAAAATATATGTCTTTCATATTTAATACATAAAGTTGCTAAGCATTTACTATCGAAAAAGGTTCCTGTCTTAGAACACGAAATTTTACTCATCGAATAAAAACGTAACTCACACAGTTTGGGTTTTATATTCATCATTACAAATCTATTTTTGCTGATAGGTCATTCATATATCTGATTTCAATTCATATTTTATGCAGGCAACTGTTACTAAAGGAATTGATAAAGTATGAAATTTTGGGTATCTAGACTAGAGGCTCTCCGTAAATTATTCTCCACTATTGTCTTCATTATTCAGACGCATTTTTTTCATCAACAAATCGAAGTGGTTTGCTGATGAAGACATATTTCAATTGTATACTTCATTTTTCCCGGGCATAAAGTTATTAATTTGACTTGTACCATTTTTAAATATATTTAAAGCCTCTAGGAATTTCAAATGCTAGGATCACAAAATATTTGCAAAGCCGTGAAGTATTTAAACTTAGAAAATTTTTAATACAATAATCTTGAATACTGAATAGTAAGGACATTTTGAAAGCCGGGGTAATCATTTCTTGAGCATGCAGTATCTAACAATATCGCCTAAGGTGAATATAGGGTGTTTACAATTCTCTTTTCGATTTATTTTAATTATTTAATAAGCTTTCTAAAACACCAAGCTTTAAAATAAATAAATAAATGCTCCGAATAGTCGATTTCGAATAATGTGATCGAATGACTACGGAAAATAGATGCTAGTATTTTGACATCCCTACTTAATACTTCTGCTTGAATAATAATTTAAACGGAGAGGAACTGTTATCACTCATTATAGATACATTGTACTGTCACCAATATCCTAAATATCAATTTTATAAAAAGATAAAAAAGGTACTTTGTTGTAAATTGTGTAATTATTTCCTTTACATCTACCTACTTTCTCATTAGAAATTTTCATTCATGTACATGGTCAATATTTGTCATTTTATTAAAAAGGCGATGTGAAGTAAATACAAAAAGAACGAAAGAAAAGTAAGGGATTTAATCGAATTTAACTTTAAATGTGGTGGAACCTGATGTCATTCAAGGGAAAACAAGTACTGGCAAACTCGAATAGAAATATATGAGAGTACCACTCCCGACAGAAAACACGGAACTATAAATACTTGTACGCAAGTTAGTAAAATTATCAAGGCAGAGAGCCATAATATTATCGGGCCGTGTTAACCTGACCAGCTTCTTCCCTGCTGTTTTGCTCTACATGAAATACATTTCTATGGAAGATGATAAACTGGAAATAGAATGTATCAATGTTATGCAATTTGGAAAATGCGATTGTACGAGTTCACATTACTCCTGTATTTGTAAAACATGTAAATACTGATACAGTATGGATGTATGAGATAAAATTATGAAATAATATCCTACATATACGATGGCAAATTCAGTGTCATGGAAATAAATCTAGAAAAAAAATTGAACTCCATTGTAAATAACATTAAATAAAACTCGGATATTAATTCATAATACTAGATACACAGTTCTCTGCATATACACACTTCTACATGTACTCCCACGCCTTGTAAGACGCAAAAATGTTTTTTTTGAGCAGTAAATGAACTTGCATAAATTGACTTCATTGTTGAAACTATTATACGACCTAACATATTGTGTTATGCGAAAAATGCACTGTGATATAATAAAGACTCGCTTCTAACCTTTAGCAATTTTGACATCTGATTTCCTGGTTATTCTAAAAGAGTGTTATGAAAATGTCTTGCAGCTGCGATGTTGCTTGTTTTTTTTTTCATGTTTATTTACTGTAATAGTTGACCAGAGAGATTGATGATTTTTTTCTCCCACAGATATCTTTAACATATTAATAGTGATTTTTTTAAATAATTAAAAATCATTCACAACATTTTGTTTTTGTACACATGTTAACGTAATAGAAAACGAAGTTTGTTTGTTTGTTTGTTTGTTTGTTTGTTTTTTTTTTTTTTCTTTTTTGTTTTGCTTTTACATTTATTTTGATTTTTTGAGAGAGCATTACGTTATTTATATATAAATACTGCAATAGATTAATTTTTGAAGACAGCTCACACAAATTACACAGCGCAATGATTTTAAAATGAAATAAAAAAGCTTTAGCACGGGAGACAGGGGAAAATAATACCAATAAGTTAAACGAGAATTTAAATCACAGCTGACCATCAGAGTCCGCGATAGACTGACCTTGACTGTCTGATATGCGCGATACACCCCGCATGATAGAGACATGCATTACCAATCTAAGCCCGCGCGTGTTACAACATCATAATTTGAATCGAATGAGAGTTGGAACACTCGGAGTTCCTCGGATGGCTTGTACCTTGCACATGACTGAATGGAGCGTAGCGGAGTCAGCCGAGGATTGCCAGTTGGTGTTGGAATTATGCATGTAGCAGGAAGTATCTGTGCATGACATTGCTTATATTAAGCATGGAAGATAAAGTGTATGCAACTATAAACTTTTTATTAATGGAATATGTTGCAATAGACATCTACCTGAACATGTGCTGAATGATGATAGAGCTAAGGATTTTATTTGACCAAAAGGCTTGTAGAAGAAAAGGACGAATATACATTGGCTTTACAACAGTTACAATGGTAAGTCGCATTTATTTTGAAAGTGAGATAAGTAATATGAAGACTAATTATGTCTCTGTCTTGATGGATAGTTTGTTGTTGCAGTGAAGATCATGTTTTAAAGTATCAGGATAAATAAAAGGTACAAGTACAAAATGAGTTTATAATTTTATGAAGATCAGCATGTGGCTTCCTGTTTTATTTGTGTCCTTCCTCTGTCAAGTTAATTTTGTAGCCCCCCCCCCCCTTCCGAAGCAAACACTTTGTAAGTACGAATTGAATGCGTTAATATTTGTACACGTACATTATATGGTTACAAAATCTTCCGTCATCTTCACTTAAAAGCTTTTGTACATTACTTTTAATATTAGGTTTACGAAAATATAATGTAAGGTTATCTCAAGTTTTTCCAAATCATACCCCTGCCGGTAGTGTGCGGTTATAACAGTATATCGAAGTTATGCAAGGAAGAAATATCAGGATATTTTATTTAAAATCTTAGACTAGAAAAGCCGAAATTAGAAAAAAAAATTATTGAAAAGTATCCTCAGGAGATGTAGATACAAACATGTTCAAAGCATCTACCTGGGGTTTGGGCAATGCAATTGAAAAAAAATGCCAGGAAGCTTTCTTATTTAATTCTTTAATGATCTGATATTAGCAATGTGGCCTTTGGGCCTCTTTCTCAAATTCTGTTTACTTGAATTGAATTCAATTGATTGTTTAAAATATGAAATTCTATAAAATATATGAAAAAAAAAAGAAACATTAAAATTTTGTGCACCATACACAGAATTTGTACATTTACTTTTATCATAGGGCATAAGATGATGGTGATAAGTCCAGCATTACTGCAACTACGTACCAAGATGTCTCAGGATTAGAAACAGAAAAACGGAGATGTCTAAAAAATACTATTGTAAAGAGACCAGAAAACAGTGTTAAACAAGATATCACCGGTGTTATATTGTGATGATAGTTTTAACATTTTTAAGCAAAATTTGTTCTTTTACTAAAAAAAAATCAAGGTGAATTACATATTCAACAGTTTAATTATGAAAGGATGGCTAAAACGTGTTAAAGAAAATTCATATCAGAAGACAAACCAACTGGAAAAGGAATACCACCTTCCAAACATAATTTACAAAAAGTCAGTACATGTAATTCGGGCCTTAGCTCTTGCAAAAATACCATAGATGTGAAAAGGGACATCAATGTTAGGGATAAAAATGTATTATATCAACTCTTGCGATTGTGATTGTGTTGGACTTGGATGTATAATTTTAAATTCTATTTGGAATGCCTACATAGTATATTGATGATGAATTCATTATCTATTTTTAAAGGTTTTGCTTTGTTTATTATTTTTAATGGTGTTAATTCTCATGGTTGACACTTTTACTTGTGCAGCATTCATTCCTAATGCTTTCTATGTGTGTATTTTAGAGTACTAGAGTTAGTGTATTTTGATTGCTTCAGTAAAAAAATTCATAAAGGGAGTAAATAAATTGAAATATTTAGTCCAATAATATATTTTGGACTCCGATGGTAGTAGTTTGCTTAAGTGTCATGCTCGGATACGCACCCCATTGCAGAACGTGTAATACAGTAGATGCAGAAACGGAAAATCGCAAAAATCTTAGGGGAGTTAAAGAAACAAACTAAGTATTTTTTGTTAAAAAAATTAAGGAAAGATTTGTTTTTTCTTCTCTTTATTAGCAGGCAAATAAAACCGGTAAATACTGGGTAATTTTTATAATGTTTATATAACATTTTGCCTTTATTGGAGGATTCACATTTGTTTTGAAAATGTATACACTTGTATACAAATCTTTGAAATTGTATTTCATAAGTAAATTAATCACATGTTCATAGTTCCACTTATTATTGAATTGCGAATGTATCAACAAAAAGTAAAGAGAGTGTAAGATGTATATTTTCGACGTTTTCTGGTGAATCCACCAACTTTTTGTTCATATAATATATAGAAAGGAACTTAGTCATTGTAATTGGAATCTACAAATGTTTCTTTGATTAATGTTTTGGTGGACCCACCAAACTCCCCACTTTAAAAAATTAGGCAATGCTGATAATATAATGTATATCATTCAAGTATTCGGTTTGTTTTTGGTGGGTCCACCAAGTATTTGTTAGTGAAATTAAGGAATCCTAGGAATTTGTTTTTCTACAGTTTGTGAGTCCACCAAACGACTTTCTATATTTAGAGACAAATTAGTTGATCTTTGAGTTACATGAAGATTTTCGAATTTTCTGGTGGACCCACCAGGTTTTTGCTCTTGTGTACATAAATGTATTAGGTATCTCTACGTTATTTTACAAGAGAATTATGATTGCCTTTTGATTTTAATGTCTTTGGTCAGTTTGGTGGATCCACCAAACTGCCTAATATTTGTGAATACTAGATAATCTTGACAGTGAATCATTTAAGAATTCTTGTGAATTTCTATTCGTATTTTTGGTGGATCCACCAAGTATTTGTGAGAGAAAATATGAATGTCTTGTTAGTTGAATTTTTGCATTTTGGTGAGTGCACCGACTCTGTATAAAGGACGTTTTTATACGGTTCTACAAGTCAGTTTCTCTCAATGGTTTGTTTCAGTATTTTAAAACTGGTGGATTCACCAACGGCATTTTTAAAATTTTATCGAGAATTTCACCACATTTAATGTTTTTTGGCGGAACCACCAAAATCCCCACTACTCGTAAATACACTTGCTATATCTATTTTATGTAATTCAAGTATTCTTAGGTATTCGTCTTTGTATTTTTGGTGGACCCACCAAGTAGTTGAATTATTAACTAGAGAATTATGAATTGTAAAATTCACTCTTGTTTTCTTGGTGGAACCACCAAGATCAATATTTATTTGAAGATATTCATAATTCAAATTGGTGCACTCACAATTTTTGACTGTTAATATAGAAAACCGATAAATAATTTGTCTGTTTTAACATAAAAATTGGTGTTCTCACCAATTCTAAATGTATTTAATCATGGCAATGAATTAAAAAAAATGTTGATTGCTGAAATTGCATTGTCGTCATTTTTCATTTTGAATTCAAAAAAGAGGACACTAATAGAAAATCCTCTTTCTTAATGGAAACAGTTATATTTAGAAAAATGAACTGAGGAAAGAAACATGACGAAAAAATTGGATGGACTGGTATTCATTTTTAGCATTTATTTGTGACAAAAAAAAATAAGAATTTGAATTATTTAAAACGTTGTCCTTTTCGGAATCCAGTCCGTTTTTCCTAATTTAGCGGACTTTGGAATAGACAAATTATTCTTTAGTCTACAAAACACAGAAAAGTTTTATTCTTCAACTCCCTTCTAATAAGAATAATTATGATTGGAATATTGATTATTATACATTGTGTAAATTACGTTTCTTATCAACAGGACATATTTTTCAAGCTTATTTATTTTTAAAACATGACATAAAAACCAAATTCAAAGAATAGAAGTCCTCCGCTTTTGGTGTCTTTTCTTTGTGAGATGTCATTATTTATGGCATATTGTGTCAAATATGAACGCCTTATCACATTGTCTTCAGAAGTTATCACCGAAGTTAATTTTTTATTTGAAAATTAGGTCAATCGTAACGGTCAAGGGGTCAGAAATCATAGCATGCTCGGAACTACCTTGTCATAAGTAATGCACATGTCAAATGCTAAATTCTTATCAATCAACAGATTTAATAATTTTGAAAAGAAAGTCAAACTTGAAGGACAAGGTCATAAGATCAAAAATCGTAGTGTTTTTAGAAAGGTCTTTTCACAGGCAATACACAGATTTAATATAAAAGCATAATCTTTTCTAATTTAAAAGTCAAGTAATGACCAATTATGTTAAAGTAAACTGTTCTTTAAAAGTAGGGTCAAACTCCAATCCAAGATCAAGGTAACGAGGTCAAAAAACTAAAAATGTATATCGTAAGGTCTTCCCACAGGTAATACATGTTTAATTCAATGTGAAAGTCATATCTCTTCTCATTGAAAAGATATGACCATGGTTAGAGTTTTTGTGACTGAAAAACAGAACTGCATTTAGACAGACGAATGAGATTTAATATTCTCCCACTTTCGCGAAAGTGGGGGATAAAAAAAAAGATTTTCATAATCTTATTTTTCTTACATAGTTGAGGCCTTCAGCATAACTAAACCGTGTATCTATGATGGGAAGATTACGTTTGGGGCATCATCCGAATCAAGTACAGAGCTTTTGTTTACATCAAAAGGAGGAACAACGTTTAGATATTTCGGGAAATCAAACAACTTTTTAGGAGGTAAATACAGCTGCAATCTAATTAAAATTAGATGTTAGATCCGCTCGCATACTCGCTACACTTACATCTAACAACATCCCATTGAGGGTCACGTCAGAGGTCAAATTCGGAACGGCTCTAGACTTATTCGCTTCAACAATATACGATGATTTTGCCAGCAACGATTTGATTGGTTGAAAGAATTTGACCATTGACGTGACCCTCAATGGGATGTTGTTAGATGTTAGTGTAGCGAGTATGCGAGCGGATCTAACATCTAATTTTAATTAGATTGATACAGCCGTAATTGTCGACTTATAACCTGACTCATCCCTCCAGAGAAGTTCTAATATGACCATCCAACATTTTTACATTCAGATTTGTATCGAAAGCTCGTTGCAGAAAAGTTGATGGACGATCTAAAAGTAGAAACATGGCGTTCGGAAGACTCAGACAGTTTTTCTTCTTCGTGTGACCAGTTCAAGGTAAATAATTCTTTTTTTTGAATCAGTTTTAATGAATTTGTTTCATCATACATTTATAATTCAGTTATTTGTTATTAATGTATTTATGAACGAAAGTTTAGTCAGCCCTGCAGCGCAGTGGTCGCGGAGCGAGAAGTTGATCCTCACGTCGCGGATTTAAATCCAACTGACGACGTGAAAACCGGTCCTTCGGATGAGACCGTATAAAAAGATTTTCCTGTTTCAAGTATAAGAAGCATTATGTATATGGGTCTTTAACACAAATCGGTTTTTGCTCTTTATCATATTGGGTTGGGGTGATATTAATCATATTCCATTATCTTTTAACTTTCATTTCTCTGTAATAGCGTGCTCGGCCGATATGCATTTCTGTCGATATATCTATGGATCGATCTCATCAAAGGGCTATATTTATATAGTTTATTTCCAACTTTAAGACCAATAATAAATATGCCTTCTTTTTTTCTGTTGGATACACAATGTCGGAAATTCACTTACCACGACAGGATTAATCTTGAAAGTTCATTATAAGAGGATACATGTATATTGATTGATTGATTGCATATTGTTTAACGTCCCTCTCGAAAATTTTTCACTCATATGGAGATTTGCGGTTTGCCGATGAAAGGCTCAAATTTAGACCTATACTTGGCACTCAGGGCCATTGAGCAATGAGGGTTCTTTATCGTGTCAGCGCCTACCGTGACACGGGACCTACGTTTTTAAGGTCATATCCGAAAGACCCGTGACTTTCACTTTTGATGCCGAGCACTTTGGGAAGGAACAGTCACTACGTATTTTTACGTCTTAAGTTAGACGCGGCGCGGGAACGAGAATCGAACCCAGGTCTCCCGATCACGAAGCGAACGCTCTACCAATAGGCTACCGTGAACAGTCATGTATACTGAAAATCATCGAGAACAAAACTTGATTTAAAAGACCCAATGAAGACTTTTTTCCCTTGTTTTGACTGCAATGACAATAAATGTGCTTTGAAACAGTGTATATTTTAATTTGTATTATTTTTAAGATATGGAATGTGAAAGAAATTATCTTCAATGATGGCTATGAATTCAGATCTTCGAAGGATCATTCTAAATGGGCAGTGACAGAAAATAAAAACTGGATATGTATAGGAGATTTAAACAGAGCGGTCAGTGATAGTATTTGTAATCAAATTCGAACTATCCTCGTAATATTAGTATATGCGACATACTTCTCAATAAAAAAATATTATAAGTAAATGATAAAACTTAAAAAGAATTTGTTGAACGATAATTGGTGGCATATATTCTGCTGGTGTAACTTTAAATTAATTCAAACATCTGTATCTCGATCTCGAATGAACCAAAATAAATAAATTTCGAGGTATTTGACAATTCAAGATAACTGAAAAAATACAAACTTATAGGTAGTTGGAATTGATGAATTTCAACACATACCTGATACTGCATGTATTGAGGTTCGAGAAAACAAAGTTTAATTTTACAATCTTTTTTCAGGACTCGCAATGTAAACGAGGTGGTGGAACAATGTGCCTAGAACATAAGGAAGTTTCTGATCAGTATAAAAGTTTGATTAAGTCGTACGAAGAATGTGACAAGAAAAGACAAAAGCCGGATTGCTCTTTTGACGACAACTACCCGAAAAAAGCAAGAAAAATTTGTCTCTACCCATAATTTTTGCAAAGAAATCTACAAATATACTTTAATGGAATTAGAAACGTAAAAGTGTAAAAGATAAAAAAGGGGGGGGGGGGGGGGGGGGCAGGATCTTTATACCTGTAACGTAAAACCGTATAAACAGAAATTTCAGTTAAGAATCAGTTTTGTAATTTTAGCGAGATTCTCGAGGTATTTAAAATTGAATATCGCTAATAAGTCCTCTGCAGTTGATCAGCTTACATATATTTTTCCTTTTTTTCAATTTTATATTTTGCACAAACGCTATTTGATTTATATTTGATTCAATATAATACTCGAGCATGCTATGAGTTTTTTTAACTTTTGACTTACTGCCGCGTAACCTCTTGCATCCGTTGTAAAAAGAAATTGCCTCTTAATTCCTGAGTGGAAATAAGTTATCTCAATATATATCTAATAATTGTTTTAGCTAAATAATAAAGGAGTTATTGAACTTATATTGGTGATTATTTGCACTTGTTGGCTGTTCAAATGCACGAGCTGCCAACAAGTGCCAATATTCACCAATATAAGTTTAATAATCCTATAATATTAAAAATACAGGCTTTAAATATGAAAAAAAATGACACAAAACAATAAAATATTCTCTATTTACTATTGCATACAAATCAGTGATACATGTAAACCCATTATTTTTAAATGAAAGCAGAAACTGAAACAAATCCTTTGTTAAAAATTCGGGAATAGAATGCAGAATAACTGACCAAACGAAACTAGTATACTTTACGGTATCCAAATTATCGTTTTCTGATGAGCAATCCACAAAATTAAGGTGAAATCAAATTGAAAGTATTTCTGTGACAATTTAAAATGATTACAATTTTGTTGGTGAACAATACTGAATACATACTAAATGAAATAGATTTTATGATTTCTTGTATTTTTATACCATATGAAAACACATAGCTACCTGTAAAGTACATGTTTACATTTTAATTTACGCATGCTATGTTCCGTTCAAAATCTCAGGCGGAACACGCTCGTTAGAAAATGACCTTCGGATGTAAGTGTCCGAGGTATATAAGGAGCGTAGGGATGAAAACCGAAGGTCTTAAGTGAAAGAGTAGGAAATCCACTTTACCAAATCGCTAAAATTGAATATATCGGTACTTGTAAAAGTTTTACTTTTACCACAATATACAACCATTTGACCTTCTATGCATGACTAGCCAATGATCGATAGATGTTATCATTCGAACCATACAAGTTTGTACGATATTTAGCAGAAATACACTGTACATATACCAAAAATGAAGAGAACTACAAACTATATTTTTTCATATGCATATGCACAAAAATGTTAACATAATGTTTGCGCATGGAATAAAGCAATAAAGTCAATGCTGTGTTTATAATCTCTTAAAGTTTTACATGTACTTTGCAGAAATATTAGGTACAATTTTTGATTTTACATTGCTTCTTATACGGGAGTGGGAAGAATGCTTTCTTTGTTAAAAGAGATTATGTCCGATTATAGGTAAGCTAATTTTCAAGCAATAACTGATAAACTGTTGAAAAAGAATAATGAACGTTAACCACCGTATTCAGTAACTTTAAAGTTTGAAACTTCTAAATTATTTGCTAAGCAAAAAATAAATATCGATATCATTATTTAAAATATTTATTTAAACCTGTTTTACGTTAGCGAAATGATATAAAATTGTCACCGACTGGTAAGCGGGTCAATGGCAAATATTTCAAAATTTAACCTGTAAAACTAGAACTGGCTCATAGGCGGGCCGACTTCCGACTCAGTGCGACTATTTATACAAATTGATTGCATAAACATGTTGGCATAAGAAAGATCCCTCGCTGCTTAATGACCTTCAGTGCTGGGTATTTTGTCATTTTGCTGATTTATAGTACTAATATCGAGATAGATATATTAATGACATTCTTTATAATTATACTTCCCAAAGAGATTTTCTTTGTTTCGATAACCTCTCTCATTAACGTTCACTTTTGCGTCTTTTTATGAAGATAACACCGTACTCCAAAGTAGTCTTCTAAACACATACATGTGTATTTACACATACAGTGAAAGTGTTTAGTTTTTAAACATAATGTTTAACATGTTCGGGTCTAAACGTATAGGAGTATAGAGACGTTCCCTTTGACATATATTGCCTAGGATTTTATTTTATTTTCTAAACGCAAATTTAACAATGGTTCATATATTGTTAATATTTATACATATTATCGATGATATATAACTTTTCCTAAGGATAAAGAATAAAATTAAATTTGTGAGAGTGCAAGGGTATGTCAATCAAACCCGCCGAAAAAATTGAAATTTCAATATCTTTTAAACGAAATAAGATTTTTAATTAATTTTTGTGTGTAATGCTATTAAAATATATGATTTGTGATATTATACAGGAAAAATGAGAAAATATTAACTTCAAATCTGTGTCCAAGTACCTTTAAAGCTTTGTTATACATTTGATACAGTCCTTAACCTCTGGGAATGGTTGGAGCAACAATAGATGAAAAAAAAACAGATTTACATAGAAATGCATTGTGTATTTCGAATCCAATGCAAGATGTATTTGTAAAAACACTGTTTCTCCCGTATGACAGCTATTTACGAATGGTGATGTTTCTCAAATTCAAGTCAAACTACAAGGTCAAGGGATGGTCAATTGACATGCAACTGAAAAATACGAAGGCTTCAGTATTAATTGTTCAAATTTATATCCATTTTCATATTTGTTGAAAATGAGTGAATTTAACTCAATGACCAAGTTTATCTATAGAAATGTCGTATTACTTAGATTGACTTGTGAGGTATTAAAGCCCTAGCCAATGTTAAAGCTTGATACATTCTCAGCAAAAGAGGGGAAAATCTTAAAGGTCAAGGCGGTCAAATATGTTGGTAGCCAAAGAAAAGTCTTCTAAGATGATGATGATGATGATGGTATATTGTTTAACGTCCCTCTTGAGAATTTTTCACTCATATGGAGACGTCACCGATGCCGGTGAAGGGCTTCAAATTTAGACCTATACTCGGCACTCAGGGCCATTGAGCAGTGAGGGTTCTTTATCGTGCCAACGCCTACCGTGACGTGGGACCTACGTTTTTAAGGTCATATCCGAAAGACCCGTGACTTTCACTTCTAGTGCCGAGCGCTTGGCGAAGGAACAGTCACTACCTTTGTTTACGTCTTAGGTATGACGCGACGCCGCGATCGAGAATCGAACCCGGGCCTCCCGATCACGAAGCGAACGCTCTACCACTAGGCTACCGTGACCGGTTAAGTCTTCTAAGAAGAAATATATGAATAAGCAGCTGAACAGATTAATAGATACATGTAGGTAGATGCACGGACGGGCGAAACCAATATATACCCATACATCTTAATATCAATTCTCTGTAATTATCAAACAATATGAATAATGCTTGGCCACGCTACATTTTCAATTTCTATGAAACTTTTTGTGTGTACTCACATTGGCACGTCATTAATGTTTTTCTATATATTTATATTTCAAAAAATGTTTTGTTGCCATGGTAACGGTACCTATTGTTTCTCCTGTAAATTCTTCCTAAAATTTGACCAAAAAACGTGATTTTGTAGGTTTTACTGAATAAAAATGAGCTTAAAAGAAACAAGAGAATGGGAAAATCTACTTTTGCTTCAAAACTACCACCATTCCTCTCTAGTATAACATCATAATTTTTTTAAAACTGTAATTCTACATAATGGCTTAACATCGCATAGCTTTGGGGATTTTGGCATTTTGCCAAATTGAGAAAATTACCATTTTAGACCCTTTTTCAAAGCGATTTTTTAATACTTTGCACACTGATTTGAAATTCAGGAAACAGTGCATTGTATAGATGGTACATAAGTTAGTTTAAACACATTAAAATATTTATGGGACACTTAAATATTTTTTTTTAAAAAGCTGATGAAAAATTACCTAAAATCTGCAAAATTTCCGTATTTCAAGGAACATATGCACATTTCACTAAGTTCATATAGAAAAGAAATGTTCCTTTCTACCTGTTTTGATGTCATTTACAGTAAAATTAGTCCATATCTAGGAGAAGTGTCATGTAAAAATATTCACAACCCATTTCCAAGAGCATTAATACATGTAAATCTGTTCTTAGATAGGAGAACTATGAACACCTGCATAAAATGCCCCCCCCCCCCCTTTACGTAAAATTGACAATTTTGAAGTACATGTAGACTAACCAGGGCATGTTTCAAGTTTCCTGAAACTATTCCCTTTAATAGATTGAAACTAATATGAAATAAAATTTTCCCTATCCATTCTCTATTACTATGGAAACGTTAACAGGAATGCAAGATTTGTTACCATGGAGACAGGAATACCAGATTTTTAACCAAAATGGCTGCGTTTAAGGTAACAATATCCCAAAACTACACTTATTTACTCTTTTATAAAACCTGTTAATGAGTTAAATGTGAATGTGAACTAAATTTTTTGGCATCTTAAATTTGCATCTTTATAATGTTGCAAAAATATAATGCATTTTGTAATGCTATGTCAAATAATTGCAAAACCTTGTGGCTTTTACTTTTTCAAGATTTGGTCAAACTTGAAAAATTCTGAAATGAAACTAAAGCACGCAGGACATAATATTTTACTCATTTCAACTTGTTACTTATGTATAATTATTTATTAAATTCATAGGCAACTGCAAACCACAGATACTTTGAATGAAGTCAAAAATTTATCCCCCCCCCCTTCTGATTTTTTCTTTTAAAACTTATGAAACACGGCTTTAAACTTGAGAAAAATTACATTGGTTTAAAAAAAATCACATCCTCTTGGGTAAGTTATCTTGGATTTAAACATAAATATCCAACAATGGAAAACTTTAAACGTAGTGTTTGGCATAGGTTTGCAATGGATCTTTTGTATTCTGTAAAGTCAGTTGAAACAATGCCCCCACCCCCATGAGACACTGTCCCCCACAAGTATCATTTTAAGGAAGTTCTTCCTTTCATTTTACTAGGTTCCTGCCAACATCTCATCACACCAACTATATCAATCTCCTTTTCTTTTTTTCACATGTAAATATAAATTCTGAAAACAAGAGAACTTTTCGCTTTTTTTTTTATTTTTTATATATGCAACATTTTAGAGTACATGCATTCTCAACTAAGCTACATATCATTAGATTTACGTGACAAATTCTACTGTTTCTGCTGCTCTGAATATCTTGTCTCTGATTTTTCAATTTTAGAGTTTTTGTTGGTCAGGCATGTACCAGTAATGACCTACATTGACATACGCAAGTAACACTGATAATTAGTTAATGAGAATTATGCTGAGTTGAGTTTTTTTGGCAAGGTACAGGATAAAGCTTGATAAATTCTAAAACATATTGTTATACAGCATAAGATCTGAGGATGCCATCACATAATATGATAAACATGTTCCTATTATATTTGAACTTTGACATCTCCAACACTGATATCTTCAAGACAGTGGGTACAAGTATGTTGAAGTAGGTTGGAATTCAGCTTTCACTTGCCTGGTTTCAAACCTAAAATATGGCATCCCTTCTCAACCTGCAATGGTAAATAATTTCTGCACTTTCCAATATACACTGATTTCAAGTTAATTAAATGTGTATGTAATCCTTTAGAAAGTTGTTTTCTTTATTCTAGTATAATAATTCTTCTGTTACTGGACAGGTATTAAATTTTGTTTAAAAAGAAAGAAATAAGCAAGGTTTAAATTTAGATATAAAACTGAAATATTTTTTAACAATTTAAGGACAGATGATACAAACAAACTTTTGTCAAAGAATTTGAAAATAACAACTGGGGTCATGTTTAAATCAGTAAAATTAATAACTTTCTTCGCGTACTTTTTAATTTTTAATTCATATTTGCATAAAAATGGAATTTGAAGTGAAAAATATTTGTATAGATTAATAAGGATAGTTTCAAGAGGGCGCACAAACTTTTGAACATCACAGAAGGTTTACAATTTCTTAATATTCTAGAAATCTATTAATAGCATCATTGGCAATTAAATTATGCCAAAAATATATACCAATCCAGGCATCCATTTTTTGTTTGTATCATCTGTCCTTATTTTTACTTTCATATTTTAAGAATGGTTACCTTGAAAAGAACAAAATCTAGGCTGTCCACTTTCTTGCAGAATGCACTTGAACTTTAGTCATGGCCTATTTGGTCCTGTTTTGGTTTACTGGTCTTACGTTTTCTTTATTCATCTTATATGGTAAATCCTTTGATGAAAAAATGATGAAAATAATTATTTTTCTAGGAACATGATCAAAAAGAAAATTCATTTCATTCATACACAGACATGTTCATGTGTGTGATCATCTTACCAGTAGTGAATATTTGCCTGAGTATCAAATAATTTGTTTAGAATATTATAAAACATGGTCGGTGTGTATAAAACAAATATCATTATAAATCAGAGGTGAATATTCTACATGTACATGTATATAGTTTTATTATACCCTCCGCTTGAACAGTGGTAGGGTATACTGTAATCAGTATGTCCATCTATCTGTACGTCCGTCTGTCTGTTACGCTTTAGGGTACCCATCTCTTATTATCGGCAACTCCTCTTTAACCACTGCAATGAGTGAAATTTAATGAACCTTTCACAGAATCTTTATTACATATTGCCATTGTGCACCTCCTATTTTACTTTTTGATTCGACCCATATTTTGGGTTTCCCGGCCACAGTAAAACATGAATTTGTCATCAGTTATAACCATATGGGAGGCAGGGGGTATCATTTAGTGAGCTCATTGCTCACAGTACCTCTAGTTAAATTTTGTTTTAACACTAATACATATGTACAATTGTAGATATATATTTTTTACTGTTTGCTATTTGAAAAGATCATTATTATTCACACAAAATTGAACTATAGATTATACAGTATCGGTACTTCACAGGCGAATGAAAGAGTCTATATAAACAAAAATAACTCAATATTTCCAGTGCATTCTAAACCTAGATCTATTTTGTCAATACATATAGTGCAGT
Organism: Saccostrea glomerata; assembly: GCA_003671525.1. NCBI lineage: Eukaryota > Metazoa > Mollusca > Bivalvia > Ostreida > Ostreidae > Saccostrea > Saccostrea glomerata. The sequence goes on from PRKT01000980.1 coordinate 112,884, forward strand.
TTTGGATATATATAATAAATTTAAAGTTTAAAAGATAGAAGCTATTAAATAAAACAATGACATCAAAACAAACATGCTGTTTTCCTATTTTCTGCTTATGAACATCACATGACCATATTTTGCTGATATATACATGTAGAATACTATTTAAGAAACTTAGCTACTTTCATGCTTATGCTCACACATTATAAACGTTTGATGCACTTTTTTTTATAGAAACAAACTTGCTCTAGTTTAATATTTTAACACATGTTTAACAACACAGTTCAGTAAAATATGTGCCTAATGCCAATAAAGAATTGAAATAATAGGATAAACAATGAATGAAAACTGAGAGAAGTGGAAATTTATATTATAAAGATAAATAATGTTCACATAAAAGTCTCTCTCAGCACATCATAAAAAGTAAACCTACTGAATGGCACAGATTTTATACAATCTCTATATAGACATTTATATTTCGGGGGGGGGGGGGTTCAGCTATATCAGCAAGTGATGTTTATATGCTTCAAATTCATTTTTATTAATAAAAATGATTAATTCATTGATCAGAAAGTCAAACTGTCAAAACGTATAGTTCGCTTGATTTGATAAGGACCACTGACCACTAGGCCTACCGGTAAAACAACTGTGTATTGTAAGGCAAATAAAATTAAGAAAATATGCAATTGTTAATCTTAATATTTTTGTAATGCTCAGTATATACATGAATTTAACTTCTGTCTTCATTGTTTAAGATGTCTAGCCTTCTTTTCTTTCTCCAGACTGTAAAACTTTGATGAGATTGTTCATTGCTGTTTACTAAATACATATTGTACCTCCAAACGTTAGAGAGTAGTTCAAGGGAAGTAATTAGGAAGCAAAAAATGCTTCAAAATGTAGAAAAAAGTAATCTTTACCTTTGAATTCCTTTTACATCTTTGAGTCTCCAACCAATATTTTACATATTTTGATATAATCAATTATCAGCCTTTCATAATTAATTATTACTAAATTTGTAATCAGTGTGCCTTTTTTGTTTTAAGCCTCCAAAAACTCCACTAAATCAATCACATATCTGATATGTTGTAATATGTAAAATGGCCATTTACTATTGAGAGATTAAATTAAAACTACAGGTATAATTACTTTAATCTGTAGTATTAAATTTAAATAATGAACACATATTAAGTTATCCCTTTTCATTTCTGGACACAGTTTTTCTTGATAAGTACATGTTTTTCAAAATTAACGAAATTGAGAATTTTGCACCCCGTTTCTATGGCAACCAAGGGTCTATTTCATACACCCACTTTAGATTTAACAATTAATGACATAGCTGTTTAAAATTATTATAAAAAAAATCAAAATGTTTTTCTATGCGTGGCCAACCAATTTTGATAATTACAGAGAATTGTTATTAATATCTACTTGGCCAGAAGTGTTGAAGCATAATTAAGCAATTGCAATGTAGACATTTATTGTATCTTTCTAGTATATAAACAAGCAAAAAGCAAATATCTTCATGCCTAAAGGAAGTTATTCAAAAGAGTTATGAACGTCATTAAACGTAATGTGTACTTCACAGGTGGGGAACTGATAGAGTAACACAGTAAAGAATTTCGAAAACACTCAAGTCTTGTGATCTAGTTTAAGCTATTTGCGCAATTGTTAGCAAGCTAAGTTTCAAGTGTTATTGATACGTTTTTATGAATGGAGAAGACGCTACAAACCGTGTATAAAATGAAAAGAAAACCAATTCGCCGGTAGGAATTATAGCCATTTTCTACACTAAGTGATGTTTCTATTATGATTGCATTATGAACAAACGCATAAGCCTTTTATAAAATAAAAAACTATCCTCTCTTCTTTTACAATTTACAATGAAACAGGAAAACAGCTTGTTTAGCAATACATCATTAATGCTGGTAAACAACTCACTATAATACATCCTTAGAGTTACCAAATATCAACCTTTAATTACAACATTGGTGTTTTTGAACCCTAGAACGTAAAAAGTACTTAAATTTATCGAAAAAATTTTGAGGGAAAAATATTGAATTTAATTTCCTTTTTGAGAATGTAAGGATAAATATTTAATTTCGTATTGATGCTAAATCTGTGGGTCTCTCCAGGCCTTAATAACAAAGAAAATACACACATGCTAAAATAAGTGATTTCAAAGTACAGTCGCACCTGCTGTTACGGCCACCCTTAATCAGCGGCCACTCCCCATGAGCGGCCAGTTTCAATCCCGCCCGTTCATTTTTTCACTATATTTTAACTCATTTAAGCGGCCACCTGTCTAACGCGGCCAGTGGCCAGCGTTTTTAGGTCCCGCTCGCTCAACATGCCTGTTTTCAGCGGTCATTTTGTCTGTTTTGTCACATGACTTCCGTATGTCACGTGACCTCGGATCCTCATACGAAGCCAAACATGAACAGCTGATAATGAGTTAATGACCAATAATTGCAGGTGTAATTTGAATTCTGTCAGGATTTAATGATTTAATTGATATGATTAAATGATTTATTTTTAATCCTTTTAAGAAAAGATGTTTATTTGGTGTTCTTAATATACAAAGTAAGTTGTTGAATATTTTAAAGATATAAACTCAATAAGCTATATTATAAAAAATAATTACAATTTCGCCTGAGATATCAAGTTAAGCGGTCAGTCTCAAGTTTTAACCTTTTATGTAAAATAAATCAATACATATCTAGAAAAACGAAATAACTTTACACAGCATCAAGGAAATGCTAAGTTCTTACAGGGACCTATATACTAACATGTATGAGTATATAGGTCCCTGGTTCTTAGAACATTTTATGATTTCCTGTGATGTAAATTCTATGGCTGAAAAATTAAATTACCAACACACACAAAAAAACAATAACAGATTTCTTTCAGAAATTCATATAAAATGAAAAGTAAAAGGGATTTCATTTGACTTAAAATTTCCCAAGTTTTTAAATGTGTTGAAATTGGATTTGGATACGTGTAAAAATAAATACACAGCCGTGGTCGCATTTTTTTATTCATTGGTTTGAAACCTGGAATAAGTGGCCACCTGTCTTATGTGGCCAATTTGTCATTCTCCCACGAGTGGCCTCTTAAAACAGGTTTGACTGTACATGTATTTATCCATTGGGAATTGGGCGAAGTTCAATATTTCTTCGCTAAAGAACAACTGTAAACTAAAAAGTACATGTAATTTGTCTTCAAAAACAATTTTGAGGCTAAAAATCTGTTTTACAAATTATATTTTATGTATCTGCCGTCAGCGACAGGTTTTCTTGGGTGAAGTAGAATCTGATGTTCGGCGACCTGATTTGCCCCACAGTTTCTAATCTTTGATATCAATCCTCTAAACTGTTCTGCAACTTCTAGATGGTCAATACAAAGGGTAAGTCCTCCTCTTTCAAACTGTTTATCCTGTAATGTGAGCAATTCAAATACATGTACATTGTACAGTGTATATATATACTTATGTACTATTTTGCATCAATAAAAGGGAGGACTTCCCTCTCTGGATTGCATTATGAACAATTGAGTGATATTGTGATACTTGTTTTTATAGATATTCATTTCTATTCACCAATGTATTTTATTCATAACGCTATTGAATTACATTGGTTTTAGAAAAAAATCATGTTAATCATGTGGTCATGTGGTCAAAAATTATGTAGGTCCTTTTATCAACATAATCATGTGGTCAAAAATTATGTAGGTCCTTTTATCAACATTTTCAACAGGATATGCGTTGAGAACTGTGAAAACAAAATCTAGGTTTAATGGATCAAACGAACCAGAATTAAACTCATGTTTGGTCACGTTAAACCTGTTCAAAAGTTCTTGAAAAAATCTATGCGAAAACAAAAAAAAAAACTTGCCATTGTTTATATGATAAGTGAACAAGTAAACTTTACTGTGCATGAAAAATTTATTATTTTCATACTCGTGCATGCTAAAAGAATAATAAGATAGAATACTTTATACCAAATACATGGAAATACTCACATATCTGTTGAGATCCCCTATGCAAGTCCAATTGAGGTTTTTAGTTACAGCCCATTTAGAGTGATCTTCCGATGAAGGAAACGTAAACCCGTCATCGTGTTTTATCACTTCGATGTCATCTACCTTAATAGTAGAATACATCAAGTTAAATTTGAAAACTTTCATGATAAGTTATCCAAATGTGTTACGGAAAAAAGCAATCAAATATATTTTAAATTAGTTGCAATGTTAAATCTTAATGATGAATGATAAATGTTATGGATATACATGTATTCGAAATATATATACATGTATCTAACATTATAGAATAAATTGCTGCAAGTAAAAAGATTTTAATTTATGATACATACGTGTGCTGTGCAATAATATTGACTGTGCCATGTCTCTACTGAAAGTCTATCCCCTAGACTTTTTGCCACTAGGTCTTCATATAAATCTAAAAATAAAATCATGCCAATGTGCTAAACTATATGTTCATGTGTCAGATGTATCAACAATGCAAGTTTGCTGGTCATCATAGACTCATAGTTACTTGGAAATTATACCTGCACCAAAAATACCATGCGAATTTGGTCACAACAGCGCTTATAGTTTCTTGGTAATAAGACCTATACCCCCCCCCCCCC